>MQRK01252928.1:11110-27450 GCA_001938485.1 Girardia tigrina | reverse complement strand
TACACACGAATTGTGATGTTGCTAATACAGGTATTGAAATAGCTTTTTCAATTTTATATAAAATGTACAATTTCTACTCAATGAGAAATGATTTACATATTAACATAGAATTTGCATCACTTGGTATGAAATTTCAAGATGATCATATCGATAAAAATCCTGATGAAAAATCTGTGTTATTTAAGAAATATGTAGATTATATCTTTTAGGTATCCAGGAATCAATCTCCATTCTTAAAATTTAATATATAATCTTAATTCTAATATTAAATATACAACAGAAATATAATGTAATAATAAGCTTTCATTTCTTAACATTTGTTACGAATTGATCAAATATATATATTGATTGATTCGTATGAGATCGGTGTGCTCAATCAATGGAAGATCAAACAGTTAAATAAAGATAAAATAAAAATGGGTGGTGGTCAGTCTACAGTTTTAACAGTCGACGATGCAATTAAAATGAATACATGTCACAAAATTGAAAGTGATTTGATGATTGTCAATTTACACGAAGATGCTAGAATGCTAGGATAGCCGAGTTAATTCGAACCGAAACAACATTCTTAACATTAAAATAAATGAAAAATAAAAAACTTATTTATATAGAAAAAAGCAACAAATACAGGTCTCTGTACAAAAAAGAAGCTTAAGCGTAGAAACAAGCTCAGAGAGTGGAATTTTTTTCGGATTTTAAAATTACAGAACTAAGCTTGAAAAGTTTTAGTGAATTCTTGAAGAATAACATACTCATAAACAACCACCTGAAGTACAAAATTGAATAAATACCTATTAAGTAAAATTAAAAAATATCATTAAAGAGCACAGACATAATTAAAATATCATTTTCGAAAGTTTTGAACATTAAAGTGGAGTTTTGTTAAAATATAAATAGTGTAAAGATGTCTTTTAAATTCAATCTCAAAGTTCAGAATTCGCTCTCTAATAAATTTTAAAAAAATTATAAATTTCAAACTATTGCATTAAAAAAATGTATACATTTGTATGTCTGAAGTAAAATTCCAACTCGAATTATTTAAAATCGCATTACTTCAATCACAGAAGATATGCTTAATATTTAAAAGTTCGGTTTTTGAGAGGATAAAGGGACCCAACTTGCCATAAGTATTCTCAGAAAATTGTAGGAATAGGCTTGACGTTTTTTTTCTATACATAAATTTAGAAAAAAATATTTGGCAGTGTCCCTGGGAATATTTCTGGAGTAAGTGGGAGAATGTTTGAGATCACCATTGCCGTTCACAAAGGCTATAAAGGCTCCATTGGAAAGGAGTCATTCTGTATGAACAATGGAGTCCTGTAAGGTTTTGTTTAAGAACCGGTCCTGTTTAACACCATCTTTTATATTGCTTTTAAAAGGGCAATTAATATTGGGCTATTAGGATAATCGAAGATTAAACAGAACACGGTTTCAATAATATCTAAAGATAAACTAATTCTGAAACGATTTTGAGATTAAAAGTTTTATCTTCTTTCGGAACGACCGAATACTCCATAATAAAAATCAACAAATAGTTTCCAGTAACAATTTATTTAAAAAAATAATTTTCCACTTTTTAAATTTTCTCCCAAGAACTCTGATTATTAAAACAATTTCCTTATTTTAATATGATTCATTTATTTTTGGAGGAACTAATTTATTTAAATTACCAACAATATATAGTATAAATATTTATGTACATAAAAATAGTTTAATTATTTAACTTAATTATTATGATAAAATTATCTTAAAGAATTTTACATTATTATTCATTTAAATTTATTTACTACATCAAAAATTTTCAGATCAATTTTAATCCCTAATAAAAAGCAAATCTAGTTTAATAATTTAATATTCATTTGTTTCATAACTCGTACATTAAGATACAACGTATAATTGCATACTCGGAGTATCTCTTGGAGACTAAAATAACTGTAGTGTACCCACTACTTTCGCATGTTAATGTACATTTTTTGTGTATGTTATTTGAATGTTGTTGTGATGATAATTTTTGTTGTTCACGTTTCTCTTATCCTTAACCCGTCTCATTCGGAAGCAAACATTCCTGTTGGTGCTCACAAAACAAGATCTAAAATGCCGTTTTGTCACGAAAGAAATTATGAATTATAATAATAATATTATAATAATATAATTATAGTATAATATGTAATTGTAATATAATAATATAATTATAATAATAATATAATATAAAAATCAAAAAATATATTGAAAAATAATTCTCATCAAATTACCGAACAATTATAATTTTCGAGAGTGTATACCTGGATTTTACCTCTATTAATCGTCAAAAGGATTTCATAAAATGGAAACAATCCATCAGATCGTCTACAGAACACCGATAACATTCCAGCAAATTAATATCACGATCTAAGACATATCCAACGTAATTTGACGGTAAATATACGATCTCGTGCCAGTGTAAACCCATGAACCCCAGTTGTTCCTTTATTTCCATCACAATCATACNGAACGGTTATTTATTTTGTATCGGACGTTGTGTAAATATCATTTAAACATCTGAGTTTTTGTTTAGTTTATTTTGTCATTTTTTTTGAGTAAAAGCAACCTCAAGTGCATAATATCAGGACTTTAGGTTGTTTTTACAATAACCTTATTTAGGCTAAAAATTATATAAAATTTAATTGTCCAACAATCCTCTCTGTGGATTCTACAATCATAGCAAAAACTCAAACTAAGAGAGGCTGAATCGCTTACTAATCGTGTACGGATAATTCTAAAGCACAAAAAATTACCATAAATATGCATGAAGACTGTTAGTATGATTGTTATTTAACAAATGTACTTACAAAACTACACAGCATAAATGTAGTAAATAAAATAAATCACATAAAGATGCGAATAATCAATCAAACCAATGAGTAATAGCCATATGGTGATATCTGTATTAAGGTCAAGGTCAAGGTTACTAAAACATTACAGAAAGTCCCTGAACACATATCAGACATCATCAGACAACTAATTAACTAGAAAAAGTTAATAAAAAATGACTTGCATAAAAATAAACGCTGAAGTAAGCCATGTGTAATATAATATGCAATTATAAAGAATTTTATAAATTAGGTTTATTCATCTAGATTTTCAGCAACGTCAAAGATTTTCCACAAAATGATCAACTTCTTTGTCAAATTCAGGTTCTATTGGAAAAACTTTAGGAAAAACAAAACTCAGTGCCTATTATTGAAAGTTAAAGTAAACAAATACCAAAGATGATTAAAAAATAGATTTAATTTTTGTGGTCTTAAACTTATGTTAAGCACTGTATATCAGTGACTCTAGAACATCAAGCGTTGCTGCTTGATTTGACCGTGTCTTGTGGATTAGGAGTAGAAAATACATTCTACATAAAGAAGGTTAGTTGAAGGAGCAGTTGGAAACATCTACCCACTTTGAAGATAAGCTTACTTAAAATATCGAGTAAATCGATATTCTGATTTCAGAAGTTACTCTGGTTTCGACTGCAGATCCGATCATCACCTAGTGTGATCTCTACAAGAGTAAAAGAAAATAGAAAAAAACTGAAGGGATTAAGAAATGACGAAATATACGTAAACACAAAATGCTGGATCAAGAATCAATTATTCGTCACAAAGATATAATAACCAAAGAACTTCTGTAAATTAAACATACAAAAGACTCAAACACTGCCAATAAAAACATTTGCAGAATATTCAAAAGAGCTAGGAGAACATCTAAACGCATACCAATAAATCAAAGAAGGCTACCATTTGTTTCTCTTTAGTAATCATTCGTTCTTTATTCAACGACTAATCGAGTATCGCATTTTAGCTACTTTTCGTATATTTATAAATATTCAACCAGTCATTCGCCGATTACACGAATACGACAAAAATTGTCTGATTCCCGAATGCAATCTACATACATGTATATATACTGGTCGAATTTATGAACTCTGAAAAATTTTAAATATTTAAATAAAACGTTTTAATGTTTTTTTCACAATAAATTTTTGATTTTCGATTTAGATTTTAAGTCTTATCTTGATTTAAGTTTTTCTTTTGATCGCTCTCTAGATTGAATACGAACCTTGTTCACGTTCAAGAGAGGGAATGTATATTCTTATCACATATTTTTGTGCTGTTCAATTTTGAGAGCAACCCCGGCATACACACATACATACATATATATCCCCAAATTATATTATAATATCATATTTAATATTTTAATATTTAATAAATATCTAGAAGACTTGATGTATCATGAGTGAGTATTGCCCACATTTAGACTATTCCTATGCAAAATACATTAGCGAATGACTGAATAGTAAATCTTAGTTTTTAGTGGATAATTTTTATTATTTTTATTTTTAAACAATACTCCTCTAATTTCATGAATTCAATTTCTTTGTATCTGTTTTTCATATCTTTTTTTAATAAATATATTATGAAAGAGTTAATTGTCCATGTTGATAGTAAAATTGAATGTGCTATAAAAACAATGATAAACGATGAAAATAAGTTTACTTTTCATTCTGGTAAAAAAGAATGTTATATTGGAAAAGTGAAAGCGTCAGAATCGTCATTTGAATTATGTCAAAACGAAGGGAATGCAAAATATTTTTGTATAAGAGGTTTGAAAGAAACAACGAAAAGTATTCACTTTATGAGTACCCAAAGAACAGTTCCAATTACTTCGACTGCTGCGGATGCAATTCGTATTAAGATTCGTTTTAGAAATACGGATATTGTTTTATCGAAAAGTAGATGTTCGACTTTTCCAAATACAAAAGTTGACAAAACTGTATGAAATGATTTTTTGAAAACAGTTTCTTAATAATCAAATTTTCCAGGAGTCCCAGTTAACATGTGATATATGTGGCAATGACGGAGGAATATATTTTGACAAGGACTTAATCTGTGAATATAAAGGCTATTATTTTAGATTGATTATTGAAATTCATTTATTTTATTGAAATAATGATAATAATTCGAGGATTAATAAGTTCCAAAATGTTCTATTAAGATAGTATTAAATAAAATCTCCTTATTTTTATTGGTGACTATTATTTTGGCTCAGTAAAATAAATAAAACTCAGTATTTTAAATTGAATTTTCAGTATTTTGAAAAAACTAGTAAAATTTTTTTAAAACTCTATAAAGCAATTAATTGGAAAATATACATTCCTCGGTTTCTCTACTCATATATGCAAAAACGTAAACATACGTTCCTAGTAATGAAAGGGTTAAACGCCACTGAACATTACTCTGAGCAACTCACTTTTTGCATTATTCTTTCCTCGACATAATATTTTTGTAATTATCATAAGATGCGAAGTTCTAATCAATATACCAATCCTACTTTAACATTCCGCAAATGGGTACGTATCATTTATCCTCCGATGTTTCTCCTCCGACATTTATCCTCTGATCATTTCTCCACTGGTTGTTTCTCCTCCGACGTTTCTCTTTTGATCGTTTCTCCTCTGAAAATTTCTCCTCCGGTCGTTTCTCCTCCAATTGTTTCTCCTCTGTTGTTTCTAATCCCGGCACATGTAATATTTAATTTTTATACCTCAAAAAATTAATATTCAATGATAAAATTGTTATATAAAATAAAAAAAATATGAATTTAAAATTACCATATTTGTTTAAATTATTATACATATTATTTTAAATTATATATTTTCAAACTCTGCTAAATATTATGACTACAAGTAATAATTCAAAAAGAGGAAAAATAATGCGTCAATATGAAGGGAATACTTATTGGTTTGATAAAGTGATTTCAAGAAATACCAAAAACTCTACCAAATAACATGCGATGCACGGGAAGAATATAATCTTAATAACGAGGATGTTAAATTAATCAAGCCACACATGAATCATCTGCCTGATCAGGCTAATGCCAAAGTGATTCAAATAATGACATCAGTTAAAAATAATACTTTACAAACCCACAACATTCGCATTTCTGTCTATTATATGACGACGCAAACTCATCATGCAAAGGCCATCCAGTCTCTTCTATACCATAGTAGATCGTAATCAGGTTTTAAACCTGTGTAGAGTAAATAAATAACTAAATAGCTAAATAAATAATAAGTAACTAAATAACCTCTACTGTATAAGTAGTAATTGGAACTGTCAATGCCAGAGTAAGGGCCAAAGAAACAGAAGGATTAAATACTGACGAATACTGTATTAAATCTAAGAAACTCAGATTTTGAATCTCATTTATTGCTTTATCGTTTTAATATACAAACATAACTCTAGTATCTGCTGTGAAATTTTCCACAAAAGCCATACTGATTCAGAATATTTTTTATTGTGTCTTCATATTCCGCTTTTGCTAATTGACGCATATTATTGGGATGCCACTGAAAAAGTGAATACACCGACTCATTCTATTCAGAAAATCTTTTATTTAAAGACATTTTTAACGAATCCAACTACGGAATGAAAACAGATTTCCTATAATACGATTCAGGTAAATCACACTGTATATTTGACCGATATTTTTGAATATTTGCTAGACGAGATAGCTCTATTTTAATATTTATTTCTTTAATATTTTTCTCAAGAACTTGCATGATGCAATGAAAATGTTCTCCGGCATTATCTCGGTGACCCTGAAAAATTGTCTTCATAATGTTAATTTGCTTTTTAACAGAGAATAGAATTTGATCAGTTCCTTCAAGAATATTAGCAATTGATTCGAGTGAAGCTTAGTACTGCGTTTTAACATACTGACAAATAATCAAACTGGAAGAAGTACATACGTGATATAGGTTGTGTCGTAAAAAACGGCGTTTTCTCTGAATCATTGTATAGCCTGGTTTTCTCTAATATGGATTGTATGTAATTTATGCACTACAAACATTAAGGTTATAAATAAACGCGTGTAATAATGTTTAAGAAATTAATAATATATAAATGCATTTTAAGAAACATATATACAGTATATATTAAACGTTTATATATTTTAGTTTTTGTTTGTTCGTGTGAAAGTTATATTCATATTTTTTGCGAAAAATGGAATGACCTTCTGAGAAATTATATTTCCTTATTGAAATTCTTCGGTGAAGTGGCATGAAAGGGACTGATATTCATTCACATTGGTAAGGGCATGGCCAACAAAGTCAAAGAAGCTCTACAAGAAAATTGTACAAGAACAGTTCTTGACCTTGCGGCTGACCTGGATATATCAATGAAAATGGTGCATCGAATTTTGACGGAAGACCTTAACAGAAAATGGATGCTGACGCGCTGTATTCCACATCTCATTTCGGAAGCGAACAAGATCATCCGAATCGAGCGAATAGCCGACATGCTGGAAGCCCTCCAATCGACATTAGTCATAAAAAATTTGGTAACGATAGATGAGAAATGGTTCTTTTGCCGACATCTTCCACCAAGAAACAAAATTGGGAGATAAGTCGTATCAGGTGGTGATCAGATCCAGACAGCTTGAAGAGATCATATGGAGAAAAAGTTTATGACCAATGTCTCAGTAAGTGTTCATGACCATCACTACTACAAGGTTCTGGATCGAAACCAATATGTTGATTCTAACGTCCATATCACTTTCCTCAATAAAATGGAAGCCACCTTCGCAAATTCCATGTTCCACTATCCAATACAAATGCGAGACATGCATCTCATATACGACAATGCGCGACCACATGCACTCCAAGCAACGTCAACTTACTTGCAGGACAAAGGTGTGAAGTTGCTGAAGCAGCAGCCGTATTCACCACAACTTCAATCTATGCCACCATTACATCGTCTCACGTTTAGAAGTGCTTAGAAAAGAATTGGAGGAATTTCTTCGACACCACTTACCTACATTACATGGAAATAGGATGAAAGGCGCTGTTGAAAATATGTGTATGGCCCAACGATCAATTCTGGTGAAAGGAGGGTATTATCTATAATGTTAATATTAATATACGTATTTGAAAAACACCGTTTTTTACGACACAGCCTATATAATCAAAATGCACGTTGTCGAGTATTAGAATTGTTCCTTTTCACTGTTAATAGTTGTAATCCTTCTAAAATGGAACAAAATTAATCATGCAAAATCCGAATACTTTTATATTTTGCCGATCAACGTGTTTCGCAAAATGCTCTAAGTTTATTGAAGCATAAATTTTATTTTAAAAAATTATGAAATTAGTTTTCACAACATGTTATCTGTTATCCGTAGTAATGCCAAGCTTTAAAATACGTTTTCCTCGGTAGAAATTTGTTAATAAGTTAAGATGGTGTTAAGTCAATTAATCGCATTACAGATAATCTTTAACTCATTTAATCGGATCCCAGTTAATCGCATCACAGATGATTGTAAATTATTAGCTTATTATTAAAGATTTATATTTTGTTTATATTTTGAATTAAATAACTAAATAAAATAAATAATAATTCACTAATTTTGAACTTCTCGAAATTTATCACAATTCCTCTTTTATCTTCATCTTCCAGTGTGTATCACCTCTCATGAATCCTTTCTATGATAGTATATGGTCCCTTGTTTTTGAAGTCCCCTTTACTTTTTATCTTGTTATTTTCCGATACCGTATCTCCAAAATTGAAAATCCGTCTAGTTTGTTTCTCTGGATACTTCTCATCTGATATTTATATTCCGTTAATATACCACTTCCATCTATCTATTTTCGTTCTTATTATCACTTCAGTCGGACTTCTGACTATAGTCTTCTCTCGAGTTACATTTAATGTGAATTTAATTCTGGAAGCATACTTTTCCAACTCGTCCCCTATCTTTCTTTTAGACTGGCTTGAATATACGCGTGTTTTGTATGGAACTATTTCTACACTATCTTATAGGTATTACGGAGGTAAAGGCTCGAAAATATCAACTAAATACTTGCTACGTCAATAACTCATGTACTTTCTGGGATTCGAAACTTCCGTTAAGGTGGTTTGATAGGTAAATGAGATTATTATTTAATAGTGGGTTTTACTGACTAAAACAATATATAATAAAGAATATAAATTAATACAAATACAGTAAAAGCTAGTTATAATGACTGTTGGGAGCGTTGTTGAGTTCATAAAATTTTTGAATTTACAATCTTATCAAATTAATAATTAAACAATTACATTCCGTAAAATAGTGTTGTAGATATGTTAAAATAAGATTTTCCGAATTTAATGTACAAATTAATTTATGTAAGAAATAAAATAAATTTTACGGTAGATTTATTATAAGATTTATGCAAAGATTTTTTATAAAGTAAAAAAGTTAATTTTAATTTTGATGGAAGTATTTAATTGAAATAAAATAAAAAGGAATATAAAGTTTAATATTTATTTGCGAAATAAAAAAATAAACTAAACTATTTTTTGTAACTTTTATTTTACACGATTAAATCGAAGTAAATTAAAATGCGATTTTAATTTTATTTTGGAAAACGTAATTATTATTGGAAATATAATTTTATTTGATGTAAAAAAAGGGGTAATTTAAAAACGAAAATTGCGATTTAATTTTACTTTAAAAACGTTATTTTAATTAATCTAAAAGTAATTTTTAAACTATTATGAAAACGAAATGAAAATGCTATTTTAAAAAATGGAGAAATATAATTGAGAAACAGTTAAAGTTAAATTGTACAATAAAATTGTGATTTAATAAAAATGCAAGAAAATCTTTGTGAAAAAATTTTGGTAAATTCATCTTATAATTTAAAAAAACATAAAATTTTAATTCGTACTAGATAAAATAACCCTATCCATATTTATATCTATTCTTATTTATAATGGTTTGTGTAAAAAGAAAGTGCAAAAGTTCCTCAAAAATATTTGTTTAAAAAACTTAAATTGATATAAAAAATAAAGTTTTGCTTTAATGACATAATCATTTGATCAAGAGCCCAATAGTGGCCACATCCATCCAGCCAGATTCGGTGAATATAACCGGCTGGCCATTATATCCGAAGTTCTGTTTATGAGTCAAAGTCAGCGCCAGAGCATGCATTAAATGTTGCTCCAAATACAGTGCGTACATCAAGAATGACAGGAAAGCACTGTTATGATAGTACTCAGTGCATATTTATGCAGTTTTATGGCTTCAAGTGCTAGAATGGCAGGAAAGCATGAGGTATTATCCACCTGAAGAAGGACAGGTCTTTCAACAGTCGGCGATCCTACTCACGAACCCAGTTTGTGATACACCGTCTCATAAGTATTACGGTGGTAAGTGCTCGAGAATATCAACTGAATACAGTGTCTACTCTCTCATCCGCCAAAATCGGGACTTCACAAAAATGTGGCGGTTGAGAGAAAATAAAGAAAATAAAATAAAATACAAAGTTTATTTTTTAATTAACGTTGATTTTTTCTTACTTTTTTTTAAAGCCTTACTAATTTCATTAATACCAATCGCTGCATTTGGCTCAAAGAGTCATTGATTAAAATAGTCTTTTATCACTTGAAAATCACTGTATACTTCCTTTTTAGTAACTTTTTTTTCATTATTTCTTGATCTTCTTCATCATAAACTGCATTATAAACTCCACCATTTATACTATTATCAAGTGAAATATTGTTTTCTTCGTCTGCAATGCTCAACATCACGTCTGTTTCATCAAAATCCAGCTTGTTAAACTCTTTTTCATCAATAGGATCCAAGATATTAGTTTTTAGTATAAATTCATCAAATACATCAACTTTGTATTGATCATTTATTTCTATATCTTTTGTTTCCCAATACCAATTAGCATGTTTAAAACAATTTGCAATTGTCGAAGTTGTTAATTAATGCCAAGCAAAACTTATCCATACTACTGCATCTTTTATTGTAAGTTTTTTGTAAGAATCAAAAACATTACATCCACTTTCAACTTTTTCAATAATATTGGACAATTTTTTATTGGTAACAATTGATTTAAAACACCTTATTACTCCTTGATCTAACGACTGTAGCGTTGCTGTTAAATTTGCTGGCAAAAACAAAATTTCTATGGATTTTAAATCAACATCAACACGATGTGACGGACAATTATCAATAACCAATAAAATTTTTGTTCTTGTCTTCCAATGTTCCAAATCCCATTCCAACAGCCATTTGTTAAAAATTGCGGCTATCATCCAAGCTCTTGATGAATTTCCATATTGTAAATATGTCTCAATAGGAAATTGCTTAAAACAACGTGGTTTTTTAAATTTTCCAATGACTACAGGTTTTGGCTTATTCTTTCCGTCATATTTGTACACAAAAGAACAGATATTCTATCTTTCAATATTTTATACCCGCTTCTCACATTTTTACACAAAGTTTTAGAAGGAATGAGTTTATTAAAAATGCCAGTTTCATCAGCATTGTAAGAATAATATAAGAATGGACCATAAGAATGAATTTTACTATTTAAAACATTTAAAAAATCTTCATTATTTGGAAGTGCTGTTGTAAAAGATTCTCCATGTAACTTCCTCAGTTAAGTTCATGTCTTGCATTGAATTTTATCGGCCATCCAACTGATCCTTTGAAGTCAATGGTATTTTGAGTCTTTGTGATCGATAAAGCTTTGTTTATTAATATGCTGTCATTAATTATTCCACCCGCAGAATCAATAAAGTCTATCCACGCAGATAATTCCTCGTCTATTTTTCCATATTTTAATATCGGAATGCGATATTTATCCTTTGATTCTAAATTCACATTTTTTAATAAATCGTCTTTCTTTCTTCTTAAATCATTGATCGTCCTTCGAGAAACTTGTTTTTTTAAATTTATGCTTAAACATAGACGCAATTTGATTGTCTGTTACGTGTGGATTTGCGTCATAATTCCGTATAATTTCGATTTTTTCACTGATTGTATGTCTGACACATTTTCTTTTGGATATGTTATTCATGGTCAATTTTGTCAATTTCCTTGATTTTTAAATTCGCCAATAATTGGTATTTATCTGATATTTAAACAATAACTGATATTTAAAAGCATATTTAAAAGCATGTATTTTTCTAAATTAAACACTTTCTAAAATTATCCCATTTTAAATCTAAAAAAAAGTCAATTTTGTATCCCCTGATTCATGAGGTTATGAAAAAAATGGCTACTGAGAGAAATTGGCGATTAGGAGAATTTTTTAACTAATACATGATATTTTATAAAATCGTGGCGATTGAGAGAAAATGGCGGTTGGTAGAGTTGGCGGTTGAGGGAATAAATAATATACATTGCTTCGTCAATAACTCGTGTACTTTCTGGGATTTGAAACTTTTCCTACAATTAACATGTATTTATTTGGGTACACGGAACATTAATATCCACTTTAACTAAATTGTTTGCAGAATAGTCTAGTTAAGACAGAAAACAGCAATAACGGTCTTTGCTAGGGCCCATTGAAATTTTAGTTTACCGCCTCGATTATCACTGGCCAATTCATTCTTTATTTTATTAATTCTTTATTTTTAATTTTGTTTTTTGTAGGGGTTTAAATTTTAATTCCAGGGGGGGCAATTGAGCCCCCTTGCCCCCCTCCCATTGTGGGTGGCTATGGTAGTAAGACGAGTAATTTTTATTAACACAATGGATTTTTTTATTTGAATTCTGAAATTGTAAAACAGGTTTATTTACATGCTATTTATTTCTTTTCAGATGAGAGGGATATTTACAAATGCAAATTCAAAACTTCAAAGAATGAGCTAAAAGATTGTAGCAACATTGATATATACCTGAAGTACGACAGTTAGACTGTTTTATGCAACATATTTTAGTGAAATCGTTTACTAATAAATATTTTACTTTAAATATATATCCGAATAAACATTCTTCTGCTTAATTTAATATAATATATAGAAAAATGTGTTTATAATATTTCTTTACTTTGGAGGTTTCAAACTTGGAGTCATTTAATTCATGAAGTTCCAAAAGTAACCTTTCTATCAATTAAAGAATATTCCTAATTAAAGAGGCATTTCTCTTTGTTGTCACAAAATTTATGTTTTTTATGACGTGCATTGGTAAAAATAATATTTTTATTAATAATTTCCTTCAGATATGGCAATAATCAAACTTTCATTTGTGATGAACATTGTTAGGTTCGAGATGATTTGGTCGTTTCTCCTCCGATCATTTCTCCTCTGGTCGTTTCTCCTCTTAAAATGACTTAATTATGAAAGTGGAATATTCAGAAAACAAACTGATATGTGTTTATATATAGGGAACATGTCGTTTCTCCTCCGACGTTTCTCCTCCGGTCGTTTCTCTTTGGCGACCGTAGATGGATTATTGAGAGGCATAAAAAACAACGCTTCCACTGCGCTACAATAACAGTAACGGGTTTTGTCCTTGTCTTCCTTGTCTTCTTCTTTATCCAAACTTTGTCACTGACTTGAAATCGCTTTGTTCGTAATTCAATTTGCATCTTCCGAACTACCGTCTCACCTCAAAATAAAACACATAGGCTTTGTATTTGAGATAAGCAAAAAAATCATTATTTGTAAAAAATGAAATAAAAATTTTTCTTACATTTTTGAACCAAATTTTAAATTGATTAAATATGTTTTTATTAAAATTAAATGTAAACAAAGTTGTTTCTTAAGATATACTCTTCAATTTTTTTTCTTAAATACTTGAGTTTCTCTCGAATATAAGGCCCGGAGCGCTTTATTCGAATTGTGCACCCAGTATGTGTACTATTCGAACACAACACCTAGGCGTATTTTTCGGGATAAGACTGTAGTAGTCACATTTTATCACTGAGGGGTATTCTCCATGTACCATTTTATCGACCATTCTTCTTTCCAAATAAGACTTCTGCCAGGCTTGTTGTGCTGTGAATGGGCAAGATTTAGATCACGCGTTCTTACAGAAAAATGATGATCCATGTTCTGGATCATAACCGATACTAATTGATGCGAACGTCGAATACCCGAGTCTGCAATAATTAATGATTAATGGCATTGTTCGGAATTTGAATTTGATTGATTAAAATTCGAACGTTTATAGTGTAAATGGACGTTAATGACAACGGTGAAAAAGAGATATTTTATTTTTTTAAAACAAAAGCACTTTTACATATTTAAAAAATGTATTTAAACAAAACTTTTTTATACATATAAAATTCATTTTTTAACCCACACGTAAAAATTAAATTTTAATATAACTATTGTGGTACACATTATATACCCCCGTTTGAAAAGAGAAGTGTTTGAGTGTATTTATACGAAAATCGCGCTGATTAGAATAAAAATTTTAAAAAGCAAATCAGTTTAATGGATATGAGTTGTCTCTCCGCTGAAGGCGGATTGTATCAGTGGCTGTACGTGTAGGAATCAAGGTGGAAAATCTCTGTATTCTGCTATGGCCTCTCTGTGTTTCGTGTGTGACAGGACAATATGAAAATGTTTCTGTAGGTTGTGGTGCGTCATGTTGCATGCGTGTATTGATCCATGTGTCATCGTTCGATTAGTTAGCATTTTTTTGGAAGTAGTAAGGAAAAATGAAATTTTGACACACAACCCCCGGGGGGTTCCCCGTTACCATGGCAACGGTTCTCATTTCCTTGACAAGGCTTCTGATTGGTACCCGGTACTTTATTAACCGTCACGATTTCAAAAGCAACGGTTCTAAACACCCTAACAACGGTTCCGGTTACCTTGGCAACGGTTCCGTTCACTTAGTTACCAATCAAATCACCTTACCAACCAATAAAATCACCCTTAAAACCATAAAAAATACTTTATAAACCGTCACCATTATCTTAACAACCATCCAAATTACCTTAAAAACCACAAAATCATCTTAAAAACCCACGAAATCAACTTAAAAATCATAAAAATCACCTAATAACTATCCAAAACACCTTAAAAACCATCAAAACTACCTTATAAATTAAGGATGGTCAAGCTTCAAGAGCCACTTTTAAAATTTTAAAATTTACATGTTTTTATATTCATATTATTATGAAGAACAATTAAAATATTGTACTACTTAAATATTTAAAATACAAAATTTCTGAATATTGCTGATGATGATGTATGAAAGCATGTATATATATATATATATATATATATATATATATAGTTATGTCTAGTCATGATGTATAATGATACAACAGAAACTTAACAGTGTCCGACTAAGTAAATGGGATAAACTTATATTAGTTTTTTAATTTTAGCGAGTAAAACTGCTTCATTTGACATAAGAGAACGTAGCCCTTACTCCAAACCAAAGTCACATGTACTTTGTTTCAACTTTCTTCCCTATCTGAAGCGATCTGTAACTTATGGACAACTGTAATGCTAAAGATATTTACCACATTTCAAACTGAACATTATGGTATACGTCTCTAATAATATTGTCTAAGGGCGTAAACATATTAAGATTTATTTATTTTTTACAAATATTTTTTGAATTTTTATCAATTCAGTCTACTATCAAATTAAAAGCAAATAATTTCTATAATTTATTTTTAAACTTATATTAAAAATAAAAAAACTTTATCTAAAGAGGTTGTTCTTTTGAATTGCATATTGTTTTCCCAGATTTCGATTTTAATTAAGCTGGTAATAAAAATCAAATAATTTCATCCCGTTTTTAATTGATTTTCCTCGGTTGAAGAGGTGATTTTCTATGCGATAATTACGTGAGAATCACCTGTTAGATTCATCCTTCAGCAGGTGGTATTCCTTTTGATATTCTGGGTACACTAATTATGTTCGTTCAATAAATTTAATTTAATTTTTCAAATATTTTGAGTTATTTATATTTGTTTTTTTTTACAATTAAAAATCATCGACATCATTTTCGATATTGGTCAAACATAATTGTCAACATTTTTCTATTAGCACAAAATAATAATTTTTATTTCAAACCAATTTTCAACTTCATTTTAATAATCGATTCGCCCACATTTATTTTAACAATCAAATTCTGATTAAACTTCTGAAAACCGAAACTTAAAAATAATATCTAAATCGATTAAAATTTATTCTA
The DNA here is from genome assembly GCA_001938485.1 of Girardia tigrina. Classification (NCBI taxonomy): domain Eukaryota; kingdom Metazoa; phylum Platyhelminthes; order Tricladida; family Dugesiidae; genus Girardia; species Girardia tigrina. Next base: position 11,484 of record MQRK01252928.1, on the reverse strand, counting down.
AAATAATAAAATTTTCAAATTAAAAAGCAATTCTTTACAAAATATTTAAAATCATTTCTAATTAAAAATAAATTTATTTTATTTTTAGAAAATTTAGAAAAAAACATTTTATTCTAACAATAATAATTAGTTAAAGCTCAAATTTAATTTTTCCAGAAATAATATACTTTAAAATATATTCTATTTCAATTATATTATTAATCTAAAAATTAAAATTTAATTTAAAATATTTTTTTAAAAATTTTAATTATTTCCTAATTAATATTAGGTGTACAAGTATGAAATGCGGATTAAATTTTGAAAAGAAATACGTTAAAAACAAAAGAACGATAAAAAAAGCTTTATTCAAAATATGCTCCATTACTAATGATACA
>MQRK01252927.1:0-12734 GCA_001938485.1 Girardia tigrina | reverse complement strand
ACAGATTTTCCGGTTTCTTACATTTGAGACCGAAGTTATTGAACACTTTTTCTACTTCTTCAACAGAAATGAAACTTTCATTTACATAAATATCATCAATATAAGAGTCTGTATTTTCATACATCCTGGTGTCAGAGTTCAGAATATACCTGACGATTTCGGTCATTATAGTTGGTGCAATCTTTAAACTAAAACCCATTCTAGTTAAAGCATATTTCTTGTTATTAATGATACAAGATTGGTAACGCCACATGTCCTTATGAACATGAATCTACATGTACGCCTCTGACAAATCAAGCATTGAAAAAGTCGAACCCCTACGTCACTAATCGCGGAGCTTTTCTAAACATATGTCCGCAGAACCACTATAATCGTCCACGTAATTGTTTAATTTTCTAAAATCAAAAATGGGTCTTATCTTGAACTTATTAACCTGTAATATTCCAAATATCGGTATGGATCCTATCGATTTACCCATTTTCTTCTCATTGTAATCGAATAGATAACCCTTTTCTACCCAATCGTCTAAAATTTTCAACGTTGCAACATCTTTTAATTTGTTGTCCTTAAGAACTGTAATCGCTATCGTAATCGCCATTCGGAAGATGACTCGGAGCCTCACTTTTCCAATTCCATTTAATCGACCAATTTTCCTTAAACTCAATTTCAAAATGATACTTTTTATACTAACAAGAGGCGCATCCGATGCAGTACAACTCAAGCTACTATCTATCCCTTTAATTTCTTCTTCACCGAACTCAATAACATCCTTATTAATTCTCACGCCGCCCAATTTACCTATGATATCCATGCCTATTAAGATCCCTAGGCCATACGGCAAATGTTCCATGACCGAACATTCCACCCTAATGATCTTATCATTTATATTCAGCGGTACTTCACCCGAACCCACTCTAACACCTTTTCCATTTGCCAAAACCATACTTTCTCCGTCAGAAAACAACATACAATCACTAACTAACCTTTTAAAAACAACCGTTTTCGAACAACCTGAATCAATCAACGATATGGCTGACCTGTCAATTACAGTGACGATCATCGACGGCAACGCCTGCAACTGTGAAGGGAGAGAGCCGGCGCCTACAAACTCCCCTGTTCGTTTCCCGACCGACAATATTTTGCGATATGACCCGCTTTCTGACATTTGTATCATATTGTTTGTCTGTTTGATTGCCACTGAGAACCCTTATGATGATTACTTTCCTTCGATTTGGTGTTTCTCTCAGGATAAACATAGGGTCCTTTCTGAAGATTTGCTCTAGGTTTATCGAGTTCTCCCTGACCTCCAGAACTCCCTGTTTCTTTGTTGTTGTTTCCGTGTTGTATTGCTGCCATTGAACCCTGTAATAAACCCTTTTTAATCCCCAAATACCTGCGGCTATACTCGATCATTTCGGTCAGGGGTTGGTCGCCGGCCCGTTCCAAATCCACCGGCAACTCGAAAGGCAGTCCAGCGATAAAGGCAGCCTTTGTTAGATCGTCGACCTTTGTTGCTAACATTTTCACCTGAGACGCATATTCATCGATAGTCTCGCCCTCGTGATACTGTAAATTTATCATTTGACTGTACGCAGAACGTTTAGTCAGGCCGAACGAGTTATTTAGTATCTTGAAGAACCGATCGCAGCTGCTTTGTGTCTTATCGTCCGATTCCATGCAGACGTTCAGTGCAACCCCCGATAGTAAAAAAGGGAGATACGGGGCTGAATCAGTAATCTTCTGGATTTTCATGACCATTTCAAATTTCTTCTGCCAAATCTCGAAGCTGATGCTTCCATCGAATTTTTCCAAAAACTCCAAAACGATTTTCATATCATTCATTATGCCCGGATAGCTTGTAACACGCGAAAAGTTTATTTTCAAAAACAATGTTTAATTGATAATATTTAAACAAAATATTTATCAAAAAAGTATATATTAAATATTTGAAATAATCAAAATATCTAATAACCAATATTGTCTCTTTACCAATCGTAACATCTTTCTGGTAACAAAAACTACAAAATAAAATAAATAATAAATTGATTAAACGAAATGCATGTTTTTACTACTGTTGTTAATCTCGTGTTACAAATAATTTTATTTTATCAAATTCTTATCATTATTTCTTTTGAAGCATTTCTTTATTATATAGATTCCCCATTTATCTTGGCTGTTTCGTTGCGTGACTCTCCGTCCATTATCCTATATAAACTATGACTCCATACGACATAAAAAGTAATAAACAAGAAAAGATAAGAATTCTTGGGGACATTATTGTTGAAAATTTGAAGAATAACCTTTTCCATTTAAATTTTGATCTATTGATATTTGAAATAATTAATTTTATTTTTTTACATATTAATACTATATAATTTCAATACAAATGGACGACAGTTGTTGGCATTTAAGCGACAAAAAACATTTTATTCACACAAATGTTCTATTACATAACAAAAATGTTATATTAAGTAGAATGTTATTCTTGTATTTGGATCGTATTTAAAAACATTTTAATTTACAATTTTAATTCTTCATCAAAATTTCTAAACCTGAAATATTAATCACTTCTAAAAATATAAAATGATGAAGATTAAACCTTTCAGCCTTTACCCATTCCTTCTTAGATTTTTTATTCCATATCTTCCTGAAAAATGGACTATTTTAGACTTTTCAAAAATATTCATTTTTTTCTGTTAACCTTCCAGCGGGCGCGCTGAATAACATCACAGGAGCGGGCGCTTGTCGTAAATTTTACGTCATCAAGTTTTCTTCATGTAAATGGTGTTTTCTTTATATAAATGTAAGGGAATTGCTGTAAGGTTACGCAAAATGATAAATGACAGTAATGTACAAAAATATATTTAACTTTCTAAACAAGAAAAACGAAACAACACTTGTATCAACAACAAAAATTATCCACGTTTTAGTCAGAATCAATATTCTCATCCTTACAATTATTACAAACCACCTCAAATGCAGAATGGTTCTTGCATGTAAAGGATTGACAACGGCAACACTTCCTTGATGCTGAGGATCTTTTTTTCTCCAGTGCACATAACCGACAGACACCGCGTTTTGGAGGGCTTCTTTCTTCTTCTATTGTCGGTTCAACTTACCGACCGTAATTCACTTTGAGAAAAGCAGTTATATCTTGCGGTAAATGTGGTATAAGAGAGGGAAGCTGTAATGCCCATTTGTCGTAAATTTTACGACTGCGCACCCGGTAGAAGGTTAAAATTCAATTTTATTATTTAAAGTTACGCATGAAGATGGCAAGGAGGGAATCAAGATTTTAAAATCCTCGGAGAACAATGTACGTTGATCTGGAGTTTCTAATTAATTGACATATGAGTGTGTTGTGGCTCGAACGATTGGGTCACCTCATCTGGAAACATTCGCATCAGACTCTGTAGAACGTCATTGAATTTCTCGTCACAAAGGCCACACTTATAACGCGAGAGGATGAAACTGATTAGCAATAACATTTTTAACATGTTTCTGTTGTTCCGAGAGGACCAGAGACACAATGTTTTGCGAGACATGAAGTTCCAAATTTAAGGGCGATTTAAAAATTTTCAACGAATTCCTACACGTTTGATCAAAGTTCAATTATGACTTACTTTAATTGAATCAATCATCAAGAAGAATTCTATTAGGTAAAATTGATAATCATCGATTTTATTGATTTGTTTTACTTTATTTATTACAATACCTTAATCTGATTAATTATTTTCAGAGTTAATTTTATTATATTAACGATTCATTTTCTTACGTGATAAAGGAGTTTAAAATTGATCATATTTGTTACTCCTTTTTTATTTATAATTAAATTAATTTTATCAAAAAAAATAATTGTTTTATGAAAAAAAGGAATGAACTGAATATGCCTTGTCATTTGTTTGAATGTTGTAATATAAGCAAAATAAATGAGAATGTTTGTAAATAAAATATTTTGAATTGATTAATGTTTATAAATAATGTTTGGATTAGTTTTGGCAAAATTTTGATTTGAGAAAATAAATTGAGTTGTTGTATTATTTTTGAAATCGAATCGAATTAAATAATAAGTTTACGGTGCGTTTTGAATTGAGTTTTTTGAGATCCCATTGATTTTAAAAATGTCAAAATTAGAAATTGTGAAAATCGGTTGCGGTAAAAGCTACATTTGTTTTTTTGCCAAATAAAAATTGAACTGTCGGCCAGCTTTGTGTGATTGGATTCGCGGAAGACGTTATGATTTGGGACGTTAAAGGAAATAAAATCTTAAAAACGATTCCCGTTGAGTTGGAAGATAAAGTCAGGTATTTGACATATTTCCAATCGAATATAAACCAATTAAGAGTCGAAATCGATTTTTAGTCGGGTTATGTACCGGTCTATTTGATTTGGGATTTTGAGAGGCGAATGCACACCAAATGTTACACGAGTGCTATTTGCTTCATCATTAATTGTAACACGAATGATGATAGAATTATTTGCGGTAGTAAAGATACGACAATAAACGTAATCGATACCTTTCAAAAAAGAGGCTTCTCGCTAAAAGGACACAGTGTTCCAATCACGTGTCTACAATATTTACCATCGAAAGACTTTCTCATTAGTTTCTGTCAGACCGGACTTATCAAGTTCTGGAACTTGTCGTCCAGCGTTCATTTAAATAGTTTCCTTTATCGAAAGAAGCATGGGATTTCCATTTAAACGAATTGGTAGGTCTGTTGATTACCGGCGGTAGCGAGAGTCACTTGAAACTGTGGAATGTAGGATTCGCCACTGAAATTGATTCATTTGAAGATTTAAATACCTTCTGTCAAAATATACGATGATTCTATCAGAATAACTCCAACCGGTCGAATTGAGAGAGAAAATCAAAAACGAATTGTTGAACTAAAAATTAATCAAAACGATGCCATACAAGTGGAAATTCTACCGGATGAGGTAGGATTAATAAATTATTCTCCTTGATCCTCAGTCCACTTCCCAACCCAGAAGTGCCGCAACCACATAACCACTGCACCCGGTCTCGCATCACACTTTCATAATGAAATTCCTCACCGTTTTCAATACGTCCTTTCGTTTTGAACTGCTCTCATTCAACAAATTCCTCACGGAATAATCTAGTTTCGGATCAGATAAGATATCAAACAAAAATCGACAATGCTCCACCGAGCCGTCCCACCACAACTACTCATCGTGTTACGTATGACTAAGCATTTTGTTCAATAAAATTATTTCGGCCAAAATTTAAACATTGAGACAAATAAATTGGATTTGAGATAAAATTTCATCAGAAACACATCCTGATTGGGAATCAGTTCTTTTTTATCACAAATCACAATCAAATCGATCACTCTATTCAAATGGAGTCGCGCAAATTTTATTTATGATCTCCTTGGCATCATTTTTGTCGAACAATTGAAATTAGTTGCGTATTTTATGGGATAAAATCGATTATTCCAAATTCGTTTTTCTATGAGGTTGTACAGCGTTTAAACCCATGACCAATTTCAACCCATGTACATTTTCAACCCCGACGTTTTCGACCCATATACATTTTTAACCCATATTTCAATATAATTCAAAAAATTAAAATTAAAAAATTAGTAGAATTGTACAAATTTCAAATAAAATTGTAAAAATAAAAAAAATATTTACAAAAAAATTTTTATAGCCTGTTAAAGTAGTTTTCAAATATTTAAATGATGATGTTTGGGTAACATGTGATTATTTTAAGTTTCTATTATTTTCATTTAATTTATGATTAATTTCTTAATTTAACAATCAAAATAAATTATTATTAAATTCTAGATATTTTGTTTGAATTATTTTAGACTTTAAAGCACTCACAATTAATTTATATTCGCGAAAATATTTATATTCACGAAGAACTAAGACTTGAAGACAGTTGATTCAAATTTTAGTCACCATTTAAATTTTCGCTGATTTTCACAACATTATTCAAGCAACAAATAATTTTCTGGATTTTTTAGATTAAAATTTTTACAAAAAAATTTTTTTTCAAACAAATTTTTACAATTAAAAATATAAATACATTAATACTTATTTTTAAAATTAAAATATAAATTTATATTTAATCAAACTGGAACAGGCGGAATGTTTTAGCTAATTTGGCGTGTGCAGTTTGCACCACCAACTTCCGTCGTTGGAACGGGAAGAAAAAACAAATAGAACGAGCGTAAAATATATTGATACATGACATGAGAATACGAACTGAATCGGCAAAATAGGGGCATCTATCGGCATGATCATTGAATTGAAAACTCGTGTATTGTTTGGGGATATTTGATTTGACGACTGAGTGTTTGCTGAAGTTGCTGGCTGTGCTTATTAGGACACAGTGCTCCAATCACGTGTCTGCAATGCTTTTGGTCCAGGTGGATTCCAAATTTCTTATTTTTTGAATTTGTTTGCCACTTTGTTTAGTAAAACAAAAAACATTAATTTTTGTTTATTCATTTAATTTATTGAATTTTTATTGATAATGATTTTTTTTGAACACCACACTCGTGTTACAAATAATTTTATTTTATCAAATTCTTGTCATTACATCTTCTGAAGCATTTCTTTATTATATAGATACTCCTATTTATCTTGGCTGTTTCGCTGCGTGACTCTCCGTCCATTATTCTATATAAACTTTGGCTCCACACTACATAAAAATAATAAACAAGAAAAGATAAGAATTCTTGTGGACATTATTGTTGAAAATAGGAAGAATAAACTTTTCCATTTAAATTTTGGTTTATTGATATTTGCAATAATTAATTTTATTTTCTGACATAATAATATTATATAATTTCAATAAATAATTTCAATTAATAATTTCAAGAGCCACTTGGAACTGTGGAATGTCGGATTGATTTGATTCATTTCACTGACATTGATTCATTTGAAGATTTAATTACCTTCTGTCAAAATATACGATGATTCTATCAGAATAACTCCAACCGGTCGAATTGAGAGAGAAAATCAAAAACGTATTGTTGAACTAAAAATTGTTCAAAACGATGACATACAAGTGGAAATGCTACCGGATAAGGTAGGATTAATAAATTATTCCCCCTGACCCTCCGAACACTTCCCAACCCAGAAGTGCTGCAACCCCATAACCACTGCACCCGGTCTCGCATCACACTTTCATAATGAAATTCATCACCGTTTTGAATTATCTTTCGTATTATCTGTAAACATTCTTTGCCTCGAGTTTCATTCATTTGATCGTATTTCTTCATATTCGTTGTAATCGTTTTCATCATGCATTTCTGCAATATCATATCTTCGATTTTAATGCCTCTGTTGATTTCGCGGGTTATTTGTTCTTTGCCATTCATTTTTTTCTGGCATATTGGTCTCTTTCTTTAAATCTATTCTTGTTCATGTAGCATTGCGTCCTGATATGTCCATTTTTATTGCAATAAGAACACTTTATATTTGGACAGTTTCTTCTGATGTGTCCTTCTTCGTGGCATGCCTAGCATTTTACAACTTTTGAATAGTTATTTCTCGGTTTGTATTCATTATTTCTTTTACTAGTATTTGATTTCTATTTTCGATATTTCTTTGTTGGTTGCGTTCTATATTGTGTGGTAGTTGCCTACCGTATTGTATGCCGCAACTGTTTCTTCTTTTTCCATTTTGCATAGTTCATACATATTTGAAACTATATCTTTTATGTCATTTGTTTCGGTAGCTCCTCTCAATTTCAATTCTCTTTTCACCTCATAATCGTCAACCATATTCATGCACACAAGATTGAGCAGCTTTTTCTTAGAAAGTTTACTTTCTGTTAATATCGTTACTAATTCTTCGGCTTTCTTCTGGATCTGAAGATCCCCACCGGAGATTTAAAATATCGTCCATTGTGTCAGGCAGAGATTTTTCTTTCACAAATGCCGTTTTAAGCTTTTCTTTACACGTATTTCCATCTGCTTCTGAAAATTTTGTGATTGCTGATGGAGTCATGAAGATCGTTCACATCACTAATCTTCTATCTTCTGTTATACCCATAATATCCGCATAACGTTCGAAATTCTTTATGAAGTCATCTAATTTCGACTCGGATCCATCAAATTTTTCGTGTCCCATAATGTTCGTTGTCACATGAGCTGTTGTCGCCATATTAACAACATCAATATCAGTTTTACAACATTTATTAATATCACAAGCGCATTCTCTATTTGACATCTCTCTCGATCAATATATTTCTGAGTTCAAACTAATTATTTTCAATAAATGAAAATCTGTTAATAAAAATTATTAATTATAAAGAATCTAATTGGTGGAATTTAAATCTAAACATTTTTTAAAAAAGAACATATTAAATTAATATATATAATTAATATATATTAGTATTTTAAATTACATTAAAAAAATAAATAATATATTCAAAAATTATTTTAAATCTTTTTACTTTAAAATTAAATTAAATTATTTTTAATTAGTAAGAATCAAAGAAAATACCAATCATCCATCTATGTAGTAGAGGCACAATCCGAATCAACGTACAACATGCACAATATCAAATCACAATTCAAAACATTCCTCACATTGTCATTTAGACATCTGCGATATGCTTCTTAAACGTCAAGGCAATGATCCATTTTTGAAGCGCATCGTCACTGGTGATTAGAAATGGGTAGTTTACAATAATGTAAAACTCAAGAGATCTTGGAGTAAAAAAGATCAACCTGCTCAAAGCTCTTCGAAAGCTGACATTCATCAAAAAAAGTGATGCTATATGTTTGGTGGGATTCCAAAGAAATAGTATTTTATGAGCTTCTTCTGGACAAAACTACAATCAATTTGGACGTCTACTGTCATCAGCTGGATAAATTCAATGAATCCCTTAAACACAAAAGGCCAGAATTGTTCAATAGAAAAGTTGTAGTGTTTCACCAAGATAATGCCAGACCTCATACAAGTTTGGTAACTCGCCAAAAGCTTTTACAGCTTAGATGGAACATCCTGTCTCCCCCATAATATTCTTCAGACCTCACAACTTCTGATTATCATTTGTTCCGGTTTCTACAAAATTATATAGATGGTAACACTTTTGGATCAAATGAAGATGTTAAAAATCACTTGGAAAAGTTTTTTAGCAGCAAAGAACAAAGATTTTATGAACATGGAATCATCTCACTGCCAGGAAGATGGAAGAAGGTATTTGACCACAATGGTCAATATGCATTTCAATAAAATATTTATTCGTCATAAAAATTTGTCTTTTACTTTAATACAAAAAAACGAAATGACTTTCCGAACAACCCAATATTTTTGATTTGATTAAAGTTATAAAAAGATAAAAAATTATTTAAAAATAGAGATCAGCGGATTAATTATTGATTAGGAAAATAGTTGAATAATTTGTTTGAAAGTTGTTTTATAATAAAGATATAATTTGAGTAAAATGAATTCAGATATAGACGTTACAAATACTTTATTATTTTAATACTTTATTTTTACAAATACATTAATTATTTAAATAAAAATGACGAAAATTTAAAGATTATTCAAGTTGATTTTTTGGCTAATAAAAGTTAAAATATACAATTATTTATTTTACACATTATGATAATTATTATTAGTAAAAGTAAAGTAAAAGAAGAAAATACGAATTCTTTCTAATATTTTATTAAATAACAAAAACGAAAAGCAAAACAAAAGCTAAAATTATGACAAAATTAAAAGTCATGGTAAAAAGTTACTATGAAAATTTAATCATGATAAATATCGATGGTGGAGTTATATTGTCCAAATATTTCCAAGGACTTCAAAGGTTGTCCATATGTTGCCCACGAATTTGCAGCTCCATTTTTATCGTCTACAAATATTATTTGGGGTATTGTATATTTTTTACCATTTACCGATTGGGATTCATAAGAGCAAAAGATAGGTTTATACATTATACCCAACACTCCTGTGTCAGTGATACATCCGCCTTGTCCTACAGTTACATAAAACGCTCTAAAACCAGTAGTGTCCCCTATGATGCTGAAGAATGGATAATTATAACCCTTCAGATTTTGTATTTTCCATGGGAATGAACTGTTTAAATTATTTTTATTAAACCAGGATGTTACGCTATCCGTGTTCGAAACCGTGAAAACCAATCCCGCTGCTACGTTATTATTATAGTCTCTCATTATTAAAGTCATTACTTTTGGACGAATATTATTCCAATCATCAAGGAGGACGCTTCTGAAATTCGCCGACTTATTCTCATTGTTATCTTCAAGAGTTTGGGAAACATTTCCCATTGTGACAAAATAATTGTACGGATTTTCTGTACTTCCCGACAAAAATCGGAATAAAGTGAGATTATTTGGAATCTTGCTGTAGATCATTTGTAGAGTTGATGGCGATGTGAGAGAAGAGATTGTTTGAGGAACGTAGCACGAATTGTTTGCTTTAATGAAGTATTTTCGTTTACTAGAACCAGCACTTATTCCACAATCGAGAATACTTGTTGCATCAACAAGTACCGATTTGAGTAATATAAAATATATGTAAAACATGAGATTTAAAATAAAATATATTAAGTGTTAAATTTATATATTCAGGAGATTTATATTTTGTATGGGAAACCAAACGAATGAAAATAACGTATTGAAGAAGGAAATTTATCTTCGTAGTTGAATACATCAAAATAATATCAAATAATATTATTGCTTTTGTATTATTTTATATTTGCATATTCAAATCGCAAGAAAATTCCACTTGCGTTAAAAGGAAAAAATGAAGTGTAATGAGCATGTGCACATTTGTTTAATTATTAATAATTAATAATATATTTACTATAATATATTGGTGTATAAATTATTACTTCAAAATGAATTGTTTTATTGTACAGGTTTAAAAAATATTTATTAAAACAATTTTATTTTTTCTATTAAATTTACAATGTATAATAAAAAACGGAAACTAATTTCAAATGGTGTTAGCAAAGCGTGCGCAGTTGTGTGGCTGCTTTTCTGTAGCATTGTTGAGGTGTCCCTGGATGGTGGGAGAAGCCTAATTTTATATCACCGTTAAATCTTGCCACCACCTTTGTCTATTTCTAAGCCTACGATGGTTAAAACCTCTAAGAGTGCTGATTTGACCACGTCTATATTTCCAGTAACATCAACTCCAATGCCATAAAATCACATATCTCGGAATTTTTACGGAAAAAAACTCTATCACTTTTCCATCCGGATATACAATGTCTCTCAATTTTATGAAGGTTGCTTTGTTCTCTTCGGGAATCTTCTTCATTATCCTCAGCGATTCCTCGACCTCATATCATTCAGATTAGTTGATTCATTTTCTGCTATTCGAAGTTGGGAAAAAATTGTCTTTTTTATCGAAATGTTTTCTAAATTCATTAGAAAATGATTTCAAGTGAGAGTTTGCAAAATACTGATGAATAGTTACGATTTAAGATTGATAGAAATTCGCCACAAAAGACATCAAAATATAAATTCAAAATTGTAATATTCTTTCAAATAGTCAATTGAGTTTATTGATAAATCCAGAGCTGCGGAGTCGGAGTTTAAGGATTTTTGGGGAAGTTGGAGTCGGAATCGGAGTCGGAGCCGGAGTCGAAGGCTGAGCCGAAGTCAGAGTCAGAGTCTTAGTCGGAGTCCTGTAACTCGACTCCGACCAAAATAATAACAAATATTATAAATTGACCTAAAAAGGATTCGGAGTCGGAGTAGGGCAATTTTAGTCCGACTCCGCAGCCCTGAATAAATCATCAATTCAAAAGCGTTTAGAGACAAATAGATGATGATTCAATCCTGAACAATCTTGAAGTCCTCAGTCAGACATCATGATTGGAGATAAATTAATGCTTGCTCTCTCATGTGACAATTAGTACAATTACATAATACTCAAAGTCAAAGATAGTGTACTTAGGGAGGACGAATGATAACTGGTAAAGTTACACATGATTAACACAATTTCAGCAATCAGATCTCCAAGATGATAATCAAAACGTTTTTCTCAAACACTTGAATACATATCTTAACCAGGACCAAGCGCAACAATGTCATTATACAATAAATACATACCTTTAATCTCATGCTCATTCTACGAGAAACATACACACATATAGTGGATCTAATATCAACTTTCATTAGGTATCATGTCATTACTATTTACTTAAAATCTTAAAAAAACTCTTTGAATAAGAAATGTTCATAAATCATAATTACCTTATAAAAACTTAAGTTATGTTTTTCATTGGAAAGAACCAGAAACTGACTGCTCTAATGTTAAAACAGTTCGTCAACGATGAAAAGATAACCAAATAATGTCAAAAATATTTAAATAAAACAATACATAGGATATAAAGAAGAAGCTCATCATGATGAACAGCGTACATAATAAGAAAACAGAGGGACTCCCTGTCACTAAAATGTACATGGATTTTTCATAAAATAACAAACTGCAGTAACAATGAGGTGTACCTGTGTCAAAATAAAAGATGAAATTAAAATTATATTAAAAATGAATATTGAAAGATGTAATAATGTATAGCGATTTAACAAAAGTAATAAACGATGCATATGAATAGAGTAAACGATTGGGATGATACAGAAGAGTAAATGATAGATATTTGTGTATGAAGCTCGTGTGTGTGTTTTGTGCGTATGTATTGTGCGTATGTATTGTGCGTGCTTTCAAATGTGTCTGTATGTGCATTTATTATATATATATATATATATATATAT
>MQRK01252923.1:5053-19617 GCA_001938485.1 Girardia tigrina | reverse complement strand
ATATATATATAATTTTGAGTAAATATTTTAACAATTTATTTAATTCTCCATTCGCTCAAATAATAAGATTAAAGTCTTTAATTAAAAAGACTGATTTAATCTTACGAAAGCTTTGACAAAGATTGTCCTGAGGAAAATCAAACTTGCTGTAATAATAAAATTTTTAAAAGTCATATTAATGTTTTTAATACATGTAATTGTGACAAAATAAAATATTAAAAAAATATTGCAAATTATTAATTTTATTTGTGTATTATTTATAAATCTTTGAAAACAATTTCTACGTTTAATTTGAAATTGAAGAATATAATTATCTGGCAATCGACCCAGATAACAGAAATTATATTTCATAAATTATTATCAGCATTTATAATTTGTTAAAAAAATTCTTCTGTTTAAAGGATGATTTTCCTGTTCTATGGAGAGTGTAAGAGGTCAGTGAATCATTATTGATTAAATACTACAGCCCATTAATTTGCGTTTAAAATGACCGAATTAAAGCTGTTTCATTACTAAAAAACTTTAATGAAATAAATAAAAGTTTTTTTATTAATATTCAATAATATCTTTATAAAATATAATCTGCTTTTTAAATATTACCATTTTTCTCTAACATTTAAATTAACATTTGAAACATTTTAGATGTAAATTATAATTTTTGGTTTGTGAAATATGGAATCATGTACGATGATTATTTTCTAAAACAAGCTGCTACTTATATTAATACATCTTAATCAATTTTTCATTTCAATTTCATTTTTCTGTGAGCCAGCCTGCAAAAATTCTGATGAATGCGCTTCTGATGTCTTTGAATTCTTCTACAATTGTCGTATTTTCAATTGCATTTAACTAATATATTCTTTTTTAAGTATGCATTTATTGTCTAAAGTTTAGAATATCGTAACGATTTTACTTTCCTTTATTTCCAGCTATTCATTATATTAAATTAAGTAAATAGTTATTATAAATTGCTCAATTGATGATTAATGTTATTATTTTGTGTTTGGAGGAATTGTCGAATTATTTATAGGAAAAAGAACTGTATTTCTAACTTAACTTTTTGAATTTTTAAATAAAATAGTTAATGCATGCGAATTTATTATTGAAAACCTTAAATTGACGGATCCAATTATATCTTGTCGAAACCTTTCAGTCATGTAAATTATCTTATTCAGTTCTCCTTTGGCTTAATAGTATCATACAAAATTTTATATTCAAAAATCAAAAAAACATCTAATGGGAAAAATAACACGTGGTGCGGATAAAAAGTCCTTAGATTCGTATAGAAATAAAAATAATTAATTGATGACATTTTTAGTATAGAATAACATATATATATAGGTAAATAATATCAAGTTTGTTTAACTGTGTCAATGCTTAATAACATTATTTTTTGCTAACTTTCGTTACGTGGAATTTCGTTACGTTATTGGCTTTTTACTTTGAAGAAGACTGAAAAGAAGGATATTTTGTGTCAGCTGCAGGAAACATGTGGAAATGAATCACCATGCAAGGGCATGCACTATATGAAATATATACTCTTACTAAATATTTATTGTACATTCTGGGTACTTCTTCCGAGCATTCAGGAGTAAAAACACATTATTTCTAATAATATAAAAATATATTTTTTAGAAATATTTCATAAGGTGAAAGTAATATTGGATTATATTATAGTCTACGATTAGATAGTCTAATGCTTAGATTCTAGGTGTTTGAAGTCTTGACTAAATGACATTTACTTTTCGTTTTCAATATATTTTGGTCTTTCAATGAGGTTTTTTTCTGGTGAATACTGGTATCCAATGTGTTAAATGAGTTTTACATAATAAATTCAGTATACTTTTTCCGTTACACAAAGCGTTATTTTCCACTTTTATGTACATAACACCTTCAATCTAAAACTAAAATACAGGTGCCATTTTTATGCGAATATTTACTAATTAAGCATGAATACTTCTAGGGTAGTCTTCTTGATGTCAATATGTTTTTTAAATGATTTACTTAAAGCTTTGTAGTGGTCACTTTAAAAAAATAGTTCCATATAAATATAAACATATAAATTAAATAGATTAAAATTACCATACAAGTTATTTATAATAAGAAAAGCAGAATTGTTTAAATCAGATTAATGACGTACGATTTTCGAATGGGATTTTCTGTCTCGAAGAAATTTTTGAATCAGATTTATTTAAATAAAATGTTAATATATTCTTCGGTTTTCAATTCATCGGATCCATCGATCCCAACAAGCTTATTTTAGAAAATGATCATGTTTCATACATAATCATCTGCAATTAAAATTTGTTGAAATTTTTTATGTCAATTAAGACAATGCGGTAAATTTTAGAAAAATATATTACGATTTATAAAGATATTATTGAATTATATAGCAATTTTTTATTTATTTAATTACCCATTTTAAGAATTGACACTGCCTTACTTTGTCAATTTTGAATGTTAATTAATCTGATCTAGTTTATTATTAATAATGATTCACAAAAGTTTCTCTCATAATGTGAATTAAAGGCCTTCTGTAGAACAGAAAGCTCAATCTTTGAAACAGAAGAGGTTCTATTCTTATAATGCATCCAATGATCAAGATTAACTTGATTGTGAAGGCTCCCCAATCCGGATTTTCAGATGACAATTTGTCTCTCAAGGTAAAAGTTTTTACATTAGTGACAATTAAATTTATAAACCGCATTAGTTTGTAATCAAAAAATCGCTTTCGATTTATTTGAAAAGAAGATTTAAACTTTGTAGGTCATTGAAACAACTTTGATACTACCTATAATATTACAAAAATTACTTTTATTCTTTTAAAGGATGAGTTTTCTGTTCTTCAGATAGACTTTGATTCACATTACGAGCGAATGTTCTACTAATCATTCTTCAAAATACAATAAAACCCACTTATTAACATTCAAAATGGTAAAGTTAGTAAATGAAAATTGATTAAAAATCATTCGGTTTAAAAAATAAAAATCGTAAAATTTGAATATTAAAGATTTTCTTACAACATTCAACTTCAAAATGTATTAAAATAAATCTTTTATTAAATATTTTAAACAATCTTTGTGTTAAATGTTTTATAAATGTAAAAACAATCTTTTTAGTAAAAGAAAACTATTTGTTGTTTTTGAAGATCTGAAAGGGGGAAAGACTGGTGTATATAAGATAAAATTCACCGGTGATGGATGGCATTTTGTGATTGAGGTCCAGGCTACCATTATGCCTACTTGCTCCGTGATCCGTTTCCGTCGATCTATTTTATTCGGGTGCGCTGGCACTCTGTGAGCACGTACCCGTGGAACACGTCTTTCGCGCTCATTACCGATTTATTGAGGAGTGGCGGCAAAATACACTTGTCTTGAATTATTGATTCGATAACGTCGTCGAGATTCGATCTAATTTTCGATGGGGAATTCGATTCTATCAGAGTTGAGGTAGTTTGACCAGTGTTCTCGAATTCGAGTCCCACATCTTCTTTGAAATCATCGTCTAAATCGTCCTCGCGAATTATATCATGATCTTTGCCGACAATGTGAGACGCATCGATATTATTCCCCAATAAATGATCGATATTATTCATTTAAAAGTAAAATTCCCGAAAAATTTATTTGTGTTATTAAAACAATTCTTTAATTCGACATTTTTTAATTAACAAAATTAATTTATAGAATTAATTTGTTCCATTGTTGTCGGTTAATTTTTTTTGAAAAATTATAGAATTAGTGTGGGATGAGATGATAATCAAAAATAATAATCTTGTTAATTCGATTTTTATATTTTGTTTGAATATTTCGGTTTTTGTAAAAAACGCGTTGATTTTTATATAATACAATTTATGAACTTGTTATTCATTGTCATTCTCTACAACAATTAGTAAATAATTTAGCATTGTTTTATGAAAAATAAATAAAGTGAATGTGAGTTAATTTGTGTTCACTACACTGTTAAAAAAATAATAAAACTAATTTTCAATTAATCTTTTATGAACATTTTAGACAAGCGGAAGATCTTGCTATTAAAACCCAGTCTCAGCTGGATAATATATTCCAACAAATGCGCTTCAAAGGTGAAGAGGTTGAGTTACTCCGAGAAACTCTTAATCGAACCAAGGATCTACTTAATGAAGAAAAGAGAACGAACACAGCAATAAAAAAGCATAAAGTATTTTTCTATGGATCAAATTTTTCATTTATTAAAACCAAAATGTTCAGCATTATATCCCAGAAAAAACACCAACCGACGGTAAACCTGTTTCAACTAGTCCCAAATTGCACTGCCCAACTAATGAAAGTCTAATAAAAGTGACATTAAATATTTCACGGAATTATATTTTAAACTAATCCTTTGCGTTGTCTAGGAACAGATTGTTGAAAAACACAAACTAGAAAAAAATAAACGGAAAGATTACGAGATAAAATGTTTAAAAGCAGAATTATACAGAAAAGAAAAGGAATTATCACACGCAAACAATCGTCTTTATACTTTGGAAACTTCAATGGTTTGTTATGATTATTATTATTATTAATAATGGTATTATCATTATTTATTGATCTTCTAAAAAGCATTTAAATCTCTCAAAATACAAAAATATTTAAGTACGATTTCATCCATTTAAAAATATGTGTAGTAAGAATATGACTTAAAAAATTTGTTAACAAAGAAAAAATTGCCATATGATGAAACGATGAACTTTGGTACAGTGAGTCAGTAAATGTGGTTCATAACCCTAAACTTTGAAAAAAAATGTCACGCACCAAAATTTTTTATATTTGCGAATTTTTAATTTACCTGTTCATTTAAAAGTTATTTGTTTTTTCTAAAAAGTTTCTGAATTAGTTGCCGAAACCATTATTTTTGAATTCAGCGTAGTCAAAAACCCTGTAGGGGTTGATCCCCTTTAAAAAAGTAATTTGCTTTTATGAAAATATTTCCAAATTCGTCATTAAAAACATATGATTGGTTGAAAAGGTTGTTTTAATTTATTTTTTAAAATTTTCGCAACTCGTCATAATAAACAATCATCACACTGGTGACACACGAACTTTTAATGGTGAGTGATTTTCTTCTGGTTTTTGCTTGAATGGATTCTCTAGAAAAATGAAGACATTTTATGATAGAAATATAAAAATTTTACATTCATTCAGATGTCATTCAAGAAATCGTCAAATAATATAAATAAAAATAAGAATGTTTGGACACAGAATCTCACTAAATTTCAAGATGCAATCAAGAAAAGAGGAAAATTCGATGTCATCCAAAATTCATTAGAATCGCTTTGCAGAATGCCTAAAGAGAATTGCATTATCGAACGCTATATTGGCCTCGCAGAAAAAGAGAAATCCAAAGAAAGCCGAATTAAAGCGATTACTAGAGAAATACAAAATCTGGTGAATAATTGAAATGTCCCCAATTTTTTAATCTCAAACAATTGAAAGCGTCATTCGTAAGCATGAAGCCTTCGTCAAAAGATCCACTGAAAATAATGAAGAGAAATTTTATGTTTTATTCGATGTCACAAAGCAAGATGGCGTTTGGTTATCGAATGAAGATAAACGTCTCTATCAACTCCAGATTAACACACTTGGTACCATCGGATACACTACTCTAAAATTTGCAAGTGAGAAAACCATTCATCCATCTAAACGGAGAAAGGTATCTCAAAATAAGTTATCCAGGTCATCAGCAGTACAGTACCAACAATCTGGAAAGACCAGTACTGCACATTATGTAGTCTTATTAATTTTTTGGAAGTCACTTCAACATGCTAACTTCTCTAGTTTACAACTAATTTCAAAGAATCGTCTATGATGACGATGTTATCATAAATATGGCACATTGTAGACAACGATCTAAAAATACGTGTACACAGTAACAGCACAATTATATGTTTCATAGAATACTCTTTTTAAGTGTAACGCTACTGAGTTGGAGAATCCGGCTTTCA
This sequence comes from Girardia tigrina, assembly GCA_001938485.1. NCBI lineage: Eukaryota > Metazoa > Platyhelminthes > Tricladida > Dugesiidae > Girardia > Girardia tigrina. Next base: position 13,658 of record MQRK01252923.1, on the reverse strand, counting down.
GAATTCTCCGGCTGTGTCCTTTTTATTATTTTTTCTCTTAATCGATCGCACAAATGATGCCGGAATTCTGAATAACACTCAGTTGGTCATTAAAATTCAAATGGAACATATGTTCGAACTACATTCGATAGTCTTTATTAGTAATTGGTTGCCGTTGAATGAAATAATTGGTTTTCTCTATTTCGAAACTGTAACTTATAAATTATTTTGATTATTTAAATCAATTTTCAAGCTGATGAAATTTTTCAAAATTTCATTAACACATTAAATAATGATATATCGATCATGATAAAGAAATGGCATTTTAGAGAAAGATTTTATTTCAATTCACGGATACAAATTTTCTCGAATTAAAAATATTCCAAATTCTGAGAACAATTCACACATAATTTTCACAAAATCTCGTGACTTTTTTTTAATTAAATAATCGCCAACAATATAATCACACAGTTTTTGACAATCACATCACTCACAATCATTTTTCTCACACTTGAATTAAAAAAAAAAATAAAAACAAAAAATTGTTTGTACTCGATTTTTTCGAACGCACAAAATTTTTCAAGGTCACTCAAACGATATTTTTCATTTACAGCGTTTAAACAATCCATTTATTTTTAATTTTACTTTAATAACTATTTATTTGCTTTTCTTTAATTATTTCAAATCGTTTTCTGGTAATTTTTATTCTTATAATTAGGACGGGCAAAAGTCAATAAAGTCAAAATGGTATCATGAGGTAGAAAATGTGAGAGAAGCTCAAAAGCACTCATAATCATATACCCAAAGTTAATAGGTCAAAAAATTTCAAAATAAGAAAAAATAAATCAAAATTAAAAAAATTAAGTCAAAATAATAAAAATATCTGTCAAAAGTGTCATATAAATCTAATGAAGTCAAAATTTAAATAAATTCGAGAAATATTTTTTACAATATTTAAGTTTTTTCGAGTTTTAAATTGTTGTAGTTTATTTTATTGTATTTCTTCTTTATTCATTAGCATTGTTCTGAAGACAATGTATCCGCAACTGTTTCATGCAACCTGTGTAGCTCATTTACTATACAATTGTACAATGAAAGTGAAGACGAAATATGCAGCCATAGACAACTTGATTTTCACTGTCAAAGCCCTCACAGTAAAGAACCGTGAACGGCGAGACCTATTTAGAATTATTGGACGACCATCTAAGCCGGTTGTCACGAGATGGATCACATCGTTACATACAGCTTTCTAATACACTGAGCATTCACCAACTGTTCGAAAGATTGTTAGTTCCATTGAATTCAAATGGCTTTTTCTTGCTCACGCCAAAAAGACGGTTGCAGGTTCTACTCTTCTAAAATATTTAATCAACATTTTACAATATAAGTCGCTTGCACACTATATAGAACGTTGTGAGTCTCAAAACTATCATATACTTCCGTTGGGGCTGATCTGTGACACATTAGAAAATACTTGAATAAATGTTTGGACAGTAGGGAAATTATGGACACATTGAAACGAGAAACGATGTGTCCTCTCACTTATATACTTTCCTGTCGGAAGAGCAGCCAATAAGTGCTGTTGTGGAAAGGAGTTTTTCCATACTGAAAAGTATTTTCGATATAATTGCAACTTTATGGAAAATATGCAATGAATTTTAATTCCACTGCTTGAACATTTTTATTCTATATGTTATTAATACAATTTTTATATACTTGTTCTCTTAAATAATTTTTTAAGGTCAAAAAAGTCAAAATCTAGGAAAAATAAAGTCAAAATTTAATTTTTTAGGCCAAAAAATTACCCGCCATATTTATAATATTAAATTAATTTTCTTTTAATGATAATTTTATTTAATCTTAATTTTTAAATTATTTATTTAACTTAATTTAATTTATTACTATTTTGTAAGCGGACTTTATGTTAGCCTTGGAATAAATAAAATAGTTTTACTCGTTTTGCGTTTGAAATATATATTATCAGATTTTGTTCGACTGCAAATATTCGGTCAATCCATTTCATATGTTCCGCTCAGCTACTTTATCGAAATTACGTACCAAATGTTATCATGTTTCTTCTCACAAAGATTGACATTTTCGAAATTCACAAAGAATTGCTAGAAATTTATGGAAATGAATGTCTACAATCAGATTTGAGGCTTTAAAAATTGACTAAAATTTATTTTTGACTTGGAAAGAAAAGAAAGATCAAAAGAAATTTCAGAAGAAAAAGTGGAAATTTTATGGGAAAAAATTGACGAAAGAAAGAAAATACATTATGGATAGCCTGCATTACGTCTCAACATTAATAGAAGTTCCCCTTATGTTATAATTCGCAAACTTTGTTCATTATTTGCTGCGAAATACCTGAATGGTGAAATATGTGACCACCGGCTCACTGCTTTTTTGGGTACCCTAGCCGTTGGGTCGTGGGTGGACTCAATTATGTACAAGCATTATATCTTGGTTTTATACATATATTTGAGTGTCTCAGTAGACAAGGAACCTGGTTTTTGTTTTTCATTCTGCTAGGTGTCCACATACCCTCTTCACCCAGGTTACTCTGAGTGAGGGAGCCGATTTAGTCGCCAACCATTCGACCAGGGCACAGGTATTATAGGTTTAAATGGTACCTGTAGCAGACAGCTTGCCTGACCTGACCCCTGAGTGTTGCTAATTTAACAAAAAAAGTAAAGAATATTTTCGGTTGATTGTCTCAGAATTTCTTTGAAAATGTGTTTGATGACCTCATCAAAGAGGTTACCAATTTTGTTTATATGCTGTTTAGATTTGTGACTCTCCTACTCAGATGGGATTGATATGTTTATTGATTGATTATTTGAATCTAATGGAATTAATTTAATGATTTTAAGTACAAATTAATTAAAGTTTTATAATTATGAATTTTAATAATATTTTTAGTAAACGATTTTAACTTATTAAATTTAATATATTTTAAAAATTAATGTTTATTTTAAAAATTACGTAATGCCTTACGTAATTCTGTATTAAAAATGTTATTTTGTTGTCATTTTAATTTCTTTTCGAGTCCAAATACTTAATGATCTCATCACGTAGATATATATTCATAAGATTGATTTGTATCGACACTGTACAAATAATATGGCAATTTCCTCCAGTTATGTGTTTTCAAATTTCACTGGGATACATGTACCCCAATAAGACTAAATAAGGTTAAATTAGGCCATCAAAAGACTTCTCAAATTTGATGTTTGATAATGAAACTTTACATATGATTTGATGAAATTTTTGTTCGTTTTGAAATAAATAAAGTGTCATTTACAATGCGGCATATTTAAAAAAATTACAATAAAAGCATATTTATCCTTCGAATATTTTCACTTTTCTACTTTTTATTATAATCAAAAATGCTTAAAGAAAAAAAGACTTGGGATTTTTATAGAAGCACAGAGATGTTTTGATGAACAATTTTCTAATTCTTCAAAGAATTAAAAAGCATCTACATTCAGTGTTTACTAACCTATTGGTAACTCGTATAAAGTAAACTTTTGTAATTTGCTTAAAAAAACAAATTTATTAAACACATTTTTTTTAGTTTAACACATTTTATTAACTTGTTTTTGTCTCTATCTGTTTGTCCACAATTTTTCTGACTTTTTCTAAAAAAAACAATTCACCAATTTTCTATAGTCCTATTGAGCTGATAATTCGACCAAATGTGTTATCTCGAAAACAATACATGAAGTAGTCAAAAAAGTCTTATCTGAATGAATAATTAGACATTTTTACACAGAAATAAATTTGCTAGTATCCCATAACTATCCATTATAAAATAAATACAAAAATAAATAATATAAAAGATATTTTTAAAAACCACGTTTTTATTCCGACTTAGAAGATTAAAATAAATTTTCTTCTATGCCAAAAAACAACAGGAATTCATTTCCTCATGACTAAAAACCTCTGTCACATTTAAAATATAACAGTCTCTTTGGTCAATATGGATTTAAAAGTCATGCTGTACTCCTTGCTGATTATATATTTGAGGTGACTGAAAAATTATATAACATACCCACGTTCAAAGGATAATGCTACTAGTGTTGTTGTTGCGTTCGCTGCCACTCCCCAACAACAAAAAGAACAAACAATCAATCAAGAATACGTCATTAAATCAATAAAAACATTCAATCAACATCAAACCAAAATCAAAAACAAGAATCCAATAAAAATTCAATTTATTTAAAAGGAAAAAACATTTTTTTGTGATGTTATTAGTAGGGGATGTTTGAGTTCATAAAAATTTCGAATTTGAAACCTAATCAATTTAATAATCCAATATTTTATATTTTATTTACAGATTAGGTTAAAATGATATTTTTATAAAATAGCGTAAAAAAGTAATTTATATAAAATTAATTTTTAATGTGAACATAAAGCAATAAACAGATTTATTAATAAAGTGAATTGTAATTTTATATGAAACATAAAATTTAATTTTTGAGAAATAATAAATAAACTAGAAAAGTATTTTGTAACTTTTGATATTAATTCATAAATTTAAATCAAAATATAATTTTCAATTTTTTAAGAAATATAACTTTTATTTTAAAAAGTATATTTTCACGGAAATACGACGGTAATTTAAAAGTTGATTAATTAAACTAAAAACGTAATTAGTATTAAAAATATAATTTTATTTTATCTAAAGAGGTCATTTAAAAGTAGTTAAATCGAACGAAATTTCTATTTTAATTTTATTTTTAAAAAAATGTATTGTAATAATCCTAAAATTAATTGCGATTTTAATTGTATCTTTAAAGCTTATTTACTAATTGCGATTTTAATTTTATCTTTGAAATGTATTGTATTAAATCTAAAATAATTGCGATTTTAATCTTATTTTTAAAACATTGTGTTACCGATTCTAAAAATAATATTTAAATGATTATGAAATCAAAATGAAAATTTTGTGTTATGGTATGGGAAAACGTAATTGAGAAATGATTAAATTTATGAAAATTTAATAAAAGATGCAACAAAAAATCTTTGTGACAAATTTTAATAACTTTATAATTTTAACAAAAAAACATAAATTTAAATTCTTAATAACTATATCTATATTTATATTTCTATATTTATAGTGATTGAATAAATCGACTATTAAGTCGATCGAAATGACACCCGGGACGAATCAGGGAAGTCGTTACCACTTACCTCATGATTCTTTCCATCATTTAGGCGTCGGCATCAATAGTTGTAATAATAAAAACCATATAAAATCTACAGTACTGACCAAAAGTCTTATAACAAAGTACGTAAGTACAAAATTTATTGTTGCAAACATTATACAAGCAAAACCTTGATTAAAATATGACAGTAATTGATGCTAAATATTAAATCACTTTTATGCAAAGCTGTCTCTGCAGGATTAATATTTAGTTGACCTGCCGGGGTTCTTCAAAACCTGTTGGATTCTGTTCGGCATAGAATCTATTAGATTTTTGCAAAGTACCTTAGTAACGTTTAAACACCAGACCGATTTTATTGCATTTTTTAAGTATTTAAAACTAGTGTGTCTTCTAATTGCCACTTCTTTCTTTAATATGGTCCAAAGATTCTCAATAGGATTGAGGTCTGGGCTGTTTCCAGGCCAGTGCAAGACCTCAATCCTATTTTCATTAAACCACTGTTTCACACTCTGCATGGGGGCATGGGGTATCATCCTGCTGAAATTTATCACAACTATGAATTTGCATAAATAACTTCAGTTTATTTTTCAAAATGGATTCGCTATACACATTCTTCTAACGATACTATCATCTCTTCTTGTACTTTGTCGAGGTCTCTCACATCTTTTTTTCGTTGTAATAGTACCATCTTCAGAATTTTTTTCAAATTATAGGACACTGTACATAAACTGAATTCAATCCTAGAAGTAATGTAAAGTATAACCTTGTTTCTTAAGCACCACTATCTGATCTCTTCTCTAACTAAATAACAGGTTTCTCAGCCGTTTTGCTCAAAAAGCAAGAAAATTACTACCGGTATTCAACACGCTTTAAATTGAAATAATAACACCAATAAATATTTAAATTACGCGCAAGGCATTCGAAATAATTATTAATGCAGTAAAACAAACAATTAGTCACATTTAATTTGTGTACATTGCAGCGTTTCAATGCAAAATTGAAATAAACCTCTAAAACTGTATATCTGGTTTTGTTCTTGGACTTTTGGCCAGTATTGTAAATATATCTATTGATTACCATGTCAACCGTGAACATTTATAAATAGCACTGGAATGGCTTTTTGCATTTAACGATCTTTATAATGACGTCACCATATGTAAATCAGTGAAACACGTACGTTTTTAGTTATGAGCAAATGAACTCCTGTTGTTTTCTTGTACATGACAAATTATTTTAGTCCGAATAAAAACATGGTTTTTGAAATTTTTTATATTTATTTTATTTTCTGTTTATTTCATAGAAATAAAAAATTTTTCTTTTTGGTATTTTATTAATATTAATAATTATAATTAAAATTTAGATCTAGTAATTAGTTATATTATGTTTCACAGGGTATTAAGAGTGAGGAGCCGGTGTCGTAATGTAACATTGGAACAATGGAATATTGTTTAATGAAGAGTGCTGTTTTAGTCGATTGTGATTATTACTAATATATTCTTATTCTACTTTTATATTTACATTTTACTAAATTTTCAATTGTCAACGATGTTTCCACTATGATATTTTCGATTGAATTTAGTTTCCCAATCGATGCGTGATGCTACTGAAATCGCACCAAATATAATTCGCAATTTTCCTAATTTAATATTTTTCCTTTGACATAATTGAAATGTAAAAATCGTCTGTGATTGAATTTATTTTCAATTAAAAGTTATCTTGAGTCAAGCTGTTCGTCTTGGTTTTAAACTTGATACCTGAAATGTGTAAGCCTTGATATTTTTGAATAATAAAGATTTTATAGTTGGTTTATTCTTTCAATATTGGACTCACTAGTTAGAGGGAGTGGACTCTTTGTTTGTTAGAGCATCGAAGATGACATTAGTGGGTTAAATATCTATTGTTGATGATCAAATTCAGAATCTAGATGTTTTATAGAATATGATTTATTGTCGTTTTCTATATAATGAGATTTGCGCTCTAGATTATTATTCTTAACCTTTATTACCAAATGTCGCAAATCAATCACCGACAAAGTTTGCTTGAATGATCTGCTATCTACAATTTGTTGAGACACAAAATAGTAACTGTAAACTACATTTACTTAAATTAAAATTATTATTTTTACTTATTAAAAAAAAGATTTTAAAACAACTATTGTTCTTTTAATAATCAGAATTATCAAATAATAAAAATTTTCAAAAATTGTGTTTTATTGTTCTTTTAATAATCGATGGATGAAATTTACAGTAACAAAAATTAAAAATAAGATGACATCAATAAAGAGCGATTCAAGTGGCTGAGAGACACTGCGGAATCCGGGTGTGTTCAATCAATTGACGGACTAACAAGACTGTGTATGAAGAATTGACGACTGTTGGAGACAATATGCACGTGGCCTGAAGAGTTTGAGAATATCGAGAAGTCGCTGTGAGGACAACGAGAAGAACAAGAAGTTTTCTAAGTAAACGAGGAGAAATCAGTAGAGAAGAAGAGAGTTTGCTACTAAAAATGTGCTACTTCCTCAAGCTTCTCTTACTCGAAATCATCAAACACCTTCATGAGAACTCATGTAAACCTACAATTATTTCACTACAATTTTACCAGACCGGTCAGGTAAACTTACTTCTACGAAGAAGACAAATAGAAAAAGCAATTAGCACGACACCATCGCTTAGGTCAGCCAAAACGCCTATTTCCACGATGACAATGAATATTTACATAAATATCGACATTGAATATTGATATACATTGAATTGTTTTTCTATGAATATAGATAAAGAATACAACGACACCATCGCTTAGGGAAACTAATAAACCTACTTCTACAAAGATGAAGAAAAAAGATGAATGAAAAAATCTAATAAAATGTCAATCAAATAACCGAACAAACTCTCCCAAGTTGTGATGTTGAAGACGACGAAATAAACACCGACAATTTCTTTTTCGATCCTATGGTACTGGCTTCCGATTCGGGCTGTAAAGACCAGCACCCGTTTTCGTGCGGGAAGTATCGGATCTGACTGGCCCCGGTTGGTGCCCCGACGAACAGCAGTCATCGGTCCGACTCGCTGTGACTTCCCGAAACACGGATTCGTTCTCGAGGTCGTCAACCCGAAAGAGCGATTGTGTTGGCTGCATGTGTCTGTCGAGCTCTACCGAAGTGTGTGAGGCGGTGGCTTTGGAAGACCAGTCGTTTCGGGTCGGTGTTGTGGTCTTTGTGCGTCGGTTCTCTGTCGATCAGACAAATCCGCAATAGAGGGAGTAGTATATAAAATACGGAAATAGGACAGACCCTTGAACGTTTTACAAAAAATAAGAAAAACAGCCTTTTTTTGTTAAAATTTTTATAAAGTTAAAAAAATAAGAAATTACCTAATCAATAAAAAAATTATCTGTTTTTTCATTAAATTTTCAAAACACAAATAAAAATGCCCTCCGAGAATCAAAAATTTCCA
>MQRK01252922.1:0-12076 GCA_001938485.1 Girardia tigrina | reverse complement strand
GCTGGGGAGGTTGGGACAAATATATCCCATTCGTCTTTTATGATGGGTCATATATGTCCCAACAGCCTTTTTAAACATTCACTGGGACATATGTGTCCCAGCAGCTGCGAAAGGGTTAATAATATATTAATTAAAGAAAATAAAATAAATAATTAATATTAAATATTAAATGACTTAAAAAATGATAATAATTAATTTTAATTTAATTATGAACTGATTACAGTTCATTTATCAGATGAATCATGTGACTCAATAATGTATTTTTTGCCGAATATGTCGAGTTCAGTGTGTGTGCCAATAGCAAATCGAATGATTGAATGGAATGACTCGTTCTGATAGGCCAACTAATCAGAGCAAGCCTTGGCCCAGACAGAATTTTTAATGTTAATTTTTTGAAATTATTTGTTGAAAATTTATCGAACATTTAACTGAAAATTTTGTTTTGATTATAATAAAAAAATTATTTTTGAATTTTGTATTACTAATTTTAATTGAATCAGATAAAGAAAATTTTATAATTTAATGAGTGAGCATTAAATATATAAAATAAATTGGGCCAGTCCGAATACAAAATCCCAAAATTTTAAATTTAACACTGCAACTCTACCGCTATTACCGTCCAGTTTTCAGGACAACTTGTGGATCGGGCGGAATAATGTAATTTAAATTTAACAAGTCTTATCATTTTCTTTAGTAGATTAATAAACAAAACATTTTTCCTCTTTTGTTTAATTTGCATCTGTTGAAGTTAATATTAAATAAATTATATGTCGTAACCCTTGTACAAGTAATCCTAATTCGTCCATAAGCAAGCTACCTAAGTCTAGATGACTGAACTGCTATAACAAATAATAACTTAATATTTACACATGTTTGTTTATTAACTTCAAGTTATAATTGATTATATATATATATATATAATTAAATATTCAAAGAGCCTATCAATCGCCAATATTTGTTCTAGAGTTAAAATGTATTGAGTATACAGATTTTGATATTTTTAAACTTTTCACTAATTTCAATAAAACTTTCTAAATCGAATTAGTCAATTGTTAAATTTAAAATTTAACTAAAATAATTTAAATCAAAAAACATGTAAATTAAATAAAAAGAAAGATTGTTAATTAATGTACAAGTTATTAATTCGAAAAAGTTTGCATAAAAATGAATGTAAAAGTTAATTAATTTGTGATTTGCTTGCAGTAGAAAATCAGAAAAAATATTTATTTTATTTTTCTTGATTTTTTCACGTCTAAAATTTAATAACTGCTTTGACGTTTTTGATTAAATTTTCATAATTTTAAGTGCAATTTTGAAAAGTAGTTGTTTTAATTATCAGCAAATTTATTTAATTATTTTCAGTTTCTATTTCAAGATAAATATGAAAAAACATTTTCTTTGCATTAAGTTTAATTATATTTAAAAGAAAGTTTTAATTGTTTGCACATAAATTACAAAAAATATTTATTAATTTATTATCATATGTAAAATACTGCTTATTAATATTGTTAATTATATTTAATATTTGAATAAATCGAAATAACTATATTAATTACAAGACAAGCACAAAAAAGTGTATTTTTAATAAAAAATTAAAACCAATTTTAAATCATTTTAACCGTCTTGTTGTTCTAAATTATTCATTTTTTTCATAATTTTGATTATTATGTCCATTCTAATTAAAATTTATTAATGAATTTATAATTCTTAAAATAGGTTTTCATTATTTGTTAGAAATTCTAAAATTTTTTAATAACTGATTTAAAAATCATTTATTTTCCATACTTTTTAAATTATTAATTAACAAAATATTTACTTTACATAATTTTCTAATTCTTTTGAAAAAAATATTTATCTTAAATTTAAACAAAATTTACTTTATCTATTTTTTATCAATCTAAATTTTTCATTACAAAGTGTTTCCAAAATATGAAACTTTTCATTACAGAATATAAAATTTTTGATCATGAAATACTTAACGTTTTGCTCTAAATATCTGATATTAAAAAAAAGTTAGATATTTTATGATCAGAAGTTTTATGTTTTGAAATCGAAAAAGTTATATATTTTGTAATCAAAAATTTCATATTTCGGAATAACACAGTTGGATCTTCGGAATCCGTGCTTCCGGATTATTTAAAAATCTCCGATTGTCGAGCACATGAAAAGATACGCAAATAGAGACGAATGCATAATTTATATTGCTATTAATGCCACTTTTTGATCGAAAAACACAACGAGTCTGATTAAATAATTATAAATCGATTGAATTGTCTTAATGCAATTTTTATCATCCTGACGAGATTCAGAAAAATGTTATTTATGGAAATAACGAAATAAAATTGAAAATCTCGTAAATTTGAATCAAAAACAATTTATTTTTAAACACATTTTTTTCACAAATCTGATTTATTTGAAACTGAACACTCTTTACACACTTTTTTACTTTTTGTAATTGACAATTTATTCAACTCCACAGTTCTTTTTCAAAAACACGAATATTGCAATTGTGACGAAACATATACATGTCGTCCAATCACATTAACAAATTACCCTAACAAACATGCATCCATTACACATACACATATTCAATAAAAAACGATTTAAGATTTATAGCACACATCTAAATTTCAAACCGAATCGATCAATTCTCCACCACTTAATGTCTGATTATTACTACTCACCAAATTTAAATTGGTATTTTTATTTTATTTTATAATTTTTATTAGTTATTATTAATTTATTTTTTACTTTAATTACTTTTTTTAATTAATTATTTAAAACATTTTTTAATTGTTTAATTTAATTACACTTATTTAATTTATTTTCTTTTGTTATTTATTTAAAAATGGCAAAATATTCGGTCAAGTTAAAATTCCGCTCTAACAGTCTTATCTTTTTTTATGTAAATTAACTACCAATTGTATATATAATATCATATACACTGAAACAATATAAATTAAGACCAGAAAGATTGATTTCTACATATTTATTCCTGCTTACTTCTCGAATATTGAAAATAATATATAATTTAATGACATATATATTGATTGATGAATATTTGGAATTGTGAAACATCTACTGATATCTAGGTTTTTAAAGTATATAAAATATATCACGAAGCTGTTAGACACATACAGGGGCACCCAATTGGTACTAAGAGTATAAATCAATCTAATTCGAAATTAACTAGTTAAGAAGAGTTTCTAGCACATAATTGTAATTTTTCGTCATTTTAGAGTAAACCAAAGTAAAAAAAGTTATATATCGATTAAACTGGTCGAAAATCACCAGTATACATCTCTTTTATTTAATTATTTTAAGGGATACTTTCTTCGCTACAAAAAATCTAACCCACTTTTCCGTAAGTATTATTTTCACTTTAACATCAACGGTTCCCATGGTTGCTAACATATTATCATTGGGTAGTAGACGGAAACCATGTCTCCACATTAAATATAAACTCAGAGAAAATCGAAAATTTCTTTGTTATGAGTCGTTTCAGATAATGTGAATTACCGAAAAAACTTTTAACTTCTGAAAAATTTTCCGATTTATTGTTTAATTCGAGTTCATTAACGAAAGTTTGACAGTCTTCTTCACTGACAACCGGATCGATTTTCTGTCGTTTGGTCGGGGTCATTTTGTCAATGATAAAGTGAAATAATGGGAGATAAATTGAGCGGTGTTCTGGTTTTTTAAATGCGCAAAGAGATAACAAAGAGAACGTCATGAACATTTAACAGAATTCAAATGTTTTATTATTAATTTTTATTGGAAATGAAAATCAATCCATAAACTTTTATTTTTCATTGACACTACATTTTTTTGAAAACAGTTACATAATCACACAAACAAAATTGATTAAATTACTTTATTCAAACAAACCACACAATTGGAATTTTCGATTGATAACAATTTTTTTATAAAAATATTCAATAATTTTCCTACATATTCGTGCATATATTTGAATCATCTATCATCGATTATTTAATCATCTAGAGTAAGGCAGAAAAAGGTACTGAATATTAAACCCGATAAAGTTATCCAAAATGGCTTGTCGAAAATCCGTTGTGAGAAGATCGACCATGAATTTCATGGGGCATAAGGGTTGCAAAATTAATATTGTAATGCACTGGCATTCTCCATATATCAATCCGTTTCAGGTGTTAAAGAAAATTTTAATGTACTTCCTTATCAACAAACGTCGAAATTTTCCAACAAAATATTAGTCATCATCAGTTTCCACAATTTGCCAAATCCAGATATGGTATTCGGTATCTAGAGACATTTATATGAACTTGATCGTGCATTATTTTGACTGATGGCATTTTTTTCCTGCCACGAATGCCGATGGGACTTGGTGTCCTTGATTTAGGATTCAGATTTGGTTTCACTATTTTTGGGCCTTTTTTTGTAAGAATAATTATTTAACGATGATGCTCTATTTGAAATATTGATCCAAATGAACACTGTCTAAACTGTTAGAAGTAATTGGTTATTCGAATTGATTTATAGATAATTTTTTGACTCTTGAATTTATTTAATTGATCATTATAAATGCCACTTTCTTTATAATGTTTACATTACTCACAAAACAATTGGCATAAAACTGCTTTTATTTTTGTCCTGTGTTACCATGTGAGTACTTGAGAAGGTGAATGAAGAATATTTCTTTAAATTTGGTTATAATCATTTATTTTAAAAACAGTTTCTAAAATATTCATACTTATCAACTAAGCTGAATATTTTTCAGCTTCCTTAAACTATGAAAGATTGAAAGTTAAAATGGACAACATTATTCAATTAGGAAGAACATAACTTTGGTCTTGAAACTTATAATAAACCAATGCCTAATAAAATAAAAATGATAAATTTTAAAAGCAATTATGTAAAAGTTCTATTATTTAATTTTCGTATTTTTTTTCTCACAAAATAAATATTCTTTTTTTGTAATTAATAATATTGACTAGACGTTTATATTATTTTAAAGAAATTGAATTTACAATAGATTTTTAATATATAATTTTTTACAAGTTTTTTATATTATTTTTTAAATAAACAAAATTACACTAATTAATAAATAAATTTTAACGAAATTACATATTATTATAGCCAAAATTAAAAAAAATCATTTTTTCTTGATTTTTTTTATTTAATTTAAATATTGTAAAAATAATTTTTAATTATAAAAAATAATTAAATCAAACAGAATTTTGTTAGGAAATTTTAGACTTCAAGAATAATTATAAAATAAGCTGACTAAATTTTTGCAGTTAAAAAATGATTAATTTACAGTTTTATTTTTGTTATATTATATTATGTTATATATTTTTAAATAATGTTAATAATATATAATTAATAAAATGTATAGGGCCGGCCAAAAATCGTTTTTCTACGTCAATGAAAATTTATCAAAATCTAAAAAAGTCCAATTTATTTGTGAAAATCTTGTAATTATATTAAAAGTGTTAGCAAACCTAAAAATAGTCTTCATCAACTTCAATGGCCTTATGGAGGTGACTTGTAAAATTTTTAAATTCGTCAGAAAGCTTGGTTTGTAATGTTGACTCAAAGCATTACTGAAAGTCGTTGGTCAACTCTCCTGAGCTACTTAAGCTTTTTCTACATTGGTTGCACTCGTAGTTCATGACGATAAAACGACCAGCGAGGTTTGTGTCTTGTGAGTAGACACGCAGCTTAGTTAGAGATACGGGATGTTTTAAAGTCAAAGTCGAATAAAACGTCCTGTTTGAGGCTTGGTATTTTCGTGCTGAATGAAATCATGCTCGTCAGAAATACTGGTTGATAAAATAAGTCAATTTATCAAAAATTCACTGTATTAATATTTCTTTTATTTTTTTGTAAACGATCAATTGACTTAATTTATTTATGGTTTTATAGCCTACAGTAAACTAATTGTATATATATAAAAAATGTATGACACATATTTTAGGATTTTAAACAAAAGAATAAAAAACAACTTTTAAAATAACAGTATTAATATAACAAATGACAAATTATTTCAAAAGATACCTGTACTATAACAATAACGATCTAATCACGCAAACCGAAAATTATATAATGATCTCGTTACTTTGGTATATATTCTTTAATAATAATTAGCGTAGGATATTTATTTTTTTGTCAAACTGTATTCTTAGGTATAGTTTCTCCTTTTATTATTGGCGATAGGATTAAATTCTTTCTTCTTTCGTAATTTAAATTTTGTCGGATTATTCAGATAAAATCTTGCTAAAATAGTCACCACAATAAAGAAAATATGCTCTGCATTTTTTTATGATTAATTTCTGACGTTTTTAAATTTCTATTGCTTGGCTATTCTAATATTGCCAATTGATTTTTTTTTAAATTTTAAATTTTAAATTATCATTATCATAATCTTGAATTATGATAATGATAACTAAATAACTTTTATTTCCCGTTCTTTCATTTTTTCTCTTTCTTTCGTTTCTTTTCACTTCCTCTCTTCTTTTTTTATTAAATAAAATAATTTCACTTTAATAATTTCAAAAATAAATGTTGATTAGAATTAGTAGTTGATTAGTAAACAATTTTAACTTCTTGAACGGTCATGGAATAATTATTGGAATCAGATGTATTGAAAGACGTGTAAAATAAAAGTACAGTTAGATAAAAAAATAAACAAATAATAAAAATTTAATGACAACTTTCCACACACATAAAATCAAAATTTTTATCTATTACACAAAAATAATGTCTCACTGAATACACAGACAAAGACAAACAATCTATTGACTCCGAAATCTTTGTATAAGAATCCCAAAATCTGTTTCATTCTACGATAAAAAAGTAAATATGTAAAAAAATATTGTATCTCAGTGGTTATTATATTTGTCTTCAGGGTTGATGTACGTCGTGAAGAAGATCAAAATATATGACTGATTTTGCATAGATTCTAGCAAAAATAATCAGAACTTTGCGATCAGATATTGTCGGCCATGAAATAGTTCGTTGATCACTGTGTCATCTACCTAAATACCATTTTGGAGGTACGCTTCGAAGGCAAGTCCATTTTTCTTGAACACAATCATCTTTTCCTTAGGTCTTCTTGCAAAACAATCATTCAACATTTCTTGACAGCAGGTGACATAATTTTTTTTTGTAATTATCAGAAAAATGTCATATGCTGCAAAGTGAGTTCTTTACAAGTTCTTGTTTCAATATGTGTTCAACACTTCTTTAGTGTCTGTGATTTTTAAAAGGATTTAAATGCTTAAGGGGTAATTTTTTTAAATGATTTACTCACACTTCTCATAATATATATATATATAAAACTTAAGTGACATAAAATTAGATGATGTAGATAGAAATAATGATTTTATTTCCTGACTAAAAAATCAAAAACCGAAATGGGTAAAAACTATATACAAATATATTTAATGACATACGAAATAGGTTACCAAAATAGACATATGTATTGTATAAATTATATAACAAATTAAAAACATTTTCAACAAATTTTGAAATATAATTGTCATTTTTTTTGAAAAGTTTTTTAATCAAATTTGTGAATTAAAAATTTTGGTTGTGAAGAAAATTGGATCAAAATTTATTATTATTTGTTTTGATGTCATATTTTAAATTAATGGATTGACTTATTTCTTTTGTTAATTTGTCTTGATTTATCTTGTTCCTTGCCAAGAGGATGACCAATTTTCGATCATTTGTCAGTCGTACCTTCAAAATAGTGAAAATATATTACCAAACATTCTTAAAATAAAATATGTTAATGATAAAATAATTAATTATATCGTATTAAAACTCTACAAATTATCTCATATCGATAGTATATTAATTCGTAACAAAATCCTTGTGATAAAATAATAATGAATTAATGATATCACTATTACTTTACCATAAAAAGCGCCTAATTCAATTTTAGTGCTGTAGGATTCATAACTCTCAGAAGATCGTTCACCATTTTTTATTTATATTTTTAATTATGATTATTCGAAAAAAATTTCTAAATCGTTTTAAAATATTTAATTTCTAAAAAATATTAATTAAAAATAATAATTTTAAGCATTTCTTTATAAAAACTCAAAATAATAAAAATGTTACCAAGTTGTTAAAAATGAATTTAATTTATATTTTATTAGTTTATTTATATCTAATTAAATGCTTTTCTTATTTTAAGGAAATATTAAACTTGATGTTTTTTTTTAATTTTAAAAATATAAACTTATCAAATTATTATTTTAGTTATGTTCGAATAGTCAATCTCCGTAAATAAAAAAAAATCCAATTTCCATCTGGGGGGAGAATCACCATTCTAAGTCCAACATACTCAAATCAACATATATCATTAATGTTTTTCTTCATATGTTTAGAAATGTTAAATATTTTTAAGAGATATTTTCAAAAATTAATCATTTTCCATCTTTCATGAAATAATAATAGTAAATGTGAGTAAGATCAGCATTGATCAGTAAATGAATATAAGTGATGAAAATTTAATCAACTAGTTTTATAAACCATCGGATGATTTATTAGTTCGTTATCAGCAGGACTGGAGTTCAAGTAGTCACAACTACAATAGAAATATTCAGGCATATTTTATAGCATAACTAAAATGACGGTTGCATACGCCAGTGATGTTTCACAGAGTCAAAATGTGTTATGGATTCATAATCTTTTACTTCGGTATTCAACAAATATTTATTTAGAATGTTCTTATCTCTTTTTTTTCTAGATGGAAAGGTAGTGTTTACAAACTCATCTTAACGGAATTAATTGTTTATATCATCATATACACTTCAATTAGTTGTGTCTATAGATTCCTGTTAAATTCAGAACAAAAGAAGTAATATGTTGTTATTAATTTATTTTTACAACCTCAATTTATATTAATCATATATTTATTTTTACCATGGTTGTTTGGATATAGAAACGAAAGAAATGATATTTATGACGTTAAAATGTTTTTTTAATCATTTGGATATTCATATCATGAAGTTCTTTGAAAAAAACACATCAAAATTTAATGATTTTTCGAAACTTTTTACACCAGCCTATACATATACTTCACAACATGTTTTGTTCTTATCAAATCATCATCAGGTTGATCGTCCACTGAAAGAAAAGATTTTTAAATAATTAAAACTAAAACCAAACAGGATTCTGTATTAAAAACAGAATATTCATCAAATTTCTGATTGGATATCAAGAACTTAAAACAATAAAAAGATTTATTTTAAAATATTAATATTTTAATTTATTTTTAAAAAATTATACTAATATATTTTTTTTAAAAAAAGTAACTTTTAAAAAACTTCGTTTTTAAAAACATTGTTTTAAGTACCAAAAATTAGATTCTACTAAACTATTAAAAACTAGAAAAATACCCATCATATATGACGAGTGAGCTGAATTTTTGTATTTCAAAGTTTCTGTTTTAATTTTTAAATCGTAATTATTATAATTTATTATTTATTGTTTTGAATTCTATGTTGATTTAACAGTATGTCAGTTAAATCGGCTCCCGGAGCCTTTCGGTAAAGGTGCTGTACAGACAGAACCGTCTCGATGCGGACTATACAGATTTACCTCAACTTTACGAGGATTTACTCACTGTTCCTCCATTATTTCGCATTTTATCAGTATATATATGCTAATAGTAAAATTTGAGCTTGATCGACAAACCATCAATCAGATGATAACGAAATTTTGCAAATTTAACCTAAATTGAATTTTAGAAATATAATTAGTAAATAAGTGATAAAAATGATCATTTATCAAATAAATTAGTCTTTTATTAGTATTTTCATAAACATTTTCACGAAATTCCTTGTAGAAATCATCAAAATTGTCATTGCTCGAAATCGGAGTTAATTTAAACATTTAACAACTTGTACGGTTTTCGATCGATTTCGTCGGCTTCCGGGCGTCATTCGGCGAAGGCGCTGTACCGACAAAATTGTATTGATGCGGGATATACAGATTGACCACGTCCTTAAATAGATTCACTCCAGTTCATCTGCAATTTCACATTGAAAAGCGTGACCGACAAACAAACACACTTTTTAGAAAAATATTATATATATTACTAACAATTTTGTAATGTTAAATCAATTAAATATATATATATATATATATATATATATTTAAATTAAATTTTTTTAAATTTTAATTTTACTTGGAAATAGTAAAAAGGTTTTCCTTTTTTTAATGCAATATATATGGAATTTTAAGAAAGATACTATCATGGATTGATTTCTTGAAAACCAGAAGGATATCATCTAGAAATCTGTTGTAAAACACAGCTTTGTTCATAAGGTATATATCGATTTTATCTTCAAGAGACATCATACAAATTGGTGGCAATGTTAGTAATAATAGGAAACACGTTCATCTTTCTGAATGATAAAAAGAAATGATAAATTTTGACAGAAACGCTAAGAAGTTCTTTACGTGTCTTAATTACAGAGTTAGAATTATTATCCAAATCAAGTTTCGTTGATTGGCACAGGGTTTAGAACCAACTAAATTATATGGGATAACTAAAATACATAAAGCTGATTATCCGCTCCATCCTGTAATATCAAAGGTTGACACTGTGGAATACAGGGCTACAAAGGTTCTTGATTCATTATTTAGTCCCTTTATTTCTAATCGATTTCAGAGCAGGGATATCTTTTAGTTAAAAAAAACTCAGTATAAATGAGGTATCTAAAGTTCTCTGAATCTATGGTTTCATTTGATGTCTCCGGTTTATTTAAAAATGAATCTATCAACGAAACTATTTATTTGTGTGAAAGAAATATGATATGATATTTCTATCTCTGAAGTGAATCATCAAGAATATCAAATAAGCATTCATAGGACTTTTTTAACTTTAAAAATTTAAATTCTATTTTTATTTTTTAATATATATATTTTATTTAATGGCAATCATATCATACTGATGAAATGAATTCGCTGAATTCGACCAGAATATTCTGATAATCGGTGTCTGGTATCCCTTGAAAATAAATATTTTTTTGAGATTTCATTTAATTATTTTAAAGTTAATTAATTAATTAATTGATAAATAAAAACACGAAAATATTTTCCCAAATTTTTTTGACAACGAAAACCAAAGTTACTTTTCTTCAAGAGTTAAATTCAGTAATTTGATATTTTTAATATATTTGTTTGTGCTATTAAATATTATTTTTAAATATAAACTATTAAATAATATATTTGTAGGATTTTTACAAAGAAAAATAGCATTTTAAACAAATTGGAAATTTTTTTTGAAATAATTATTTTTTTTACAATTGTTTTTTATTTTTTTCAGATAAAATCAAAACAAAGGATTTGGTTTTTTAAGAAGGGAGAATCAATGTTTTAAATGGATTAATTTTGCATTTTCTTTTAAATTGTATTCGATGTTTGTAAAATAATTTAAATAATTTAATCATTAATTAAATAGGGATTCTTATTTTTAATAGATTTACAAGGCATTTCTTTAAAAGCTTTTAAGTGCCTTTCAATTTAGATTAAAAATAACTACAGATATTTAGGAAAATTCCTTTTGTTGAGTTAAAATAAGAAAGAACAAAGAGAGAATAAAATATATCTTTTAATATTATAGAATTAATATTATAATTTAAAACCGAAACATTAAAAGTATAATAAAACATATAAATAAAGAAATATTGTTAATTAAAATGTGCGTTTTGAGATTTTTTTCGTGGTTTCTACTTCAACACCATGAAGTTAATTTTTATGAAAAACGTGCCAAACCATTCATAAATGTAATTAAATTCATTGTCATTTAAAATTTTATATACTTATAAATTTGTATTTGGATACTGAAATTTTTTTAGATTTAACTATTTCTTGATTTTTTATAATCATTTTAAGGAATATTTTGAATGTTTGACGTTTTGTTTTTGAATATTGTATGTTGATTTGGAATTGTGTCTCTATTACCCAGATGACTGATTAATATTTTAATTCTTATAATCTGAAAATATGTACAGTTGAACCTGTCTAATCCGTCCCTCTTTATTCCGGCAACCTGACTAATCCGGCAGGTCCAAAAATC
>MQRK01252921.1:18185-37656 GCA_001938485.1 Girardia tigrina | reverse complement strand
CACTTTGAACATTTTAGCATGGGCTTTAGTGTTCTAATAATAATGTACCGGCGACTGTCATCTCATGATATATGTTAAAATGCTTCTCGAAACTGAAAGTTCTGACGCACATTTAAAGTCATCTCTATTTTTGCGATTTTAATCTGGACTAAAATCGATCTATTTGTACTGGATAGCGTATGTTCAACTTTTCCAGCTTGGAGATGACGATTAGATTCACGAAAGTGAACCTCGCTCCTTCTTTCAGCTATTATGCCTATAGACCTTTTAGGATGTCCCGGGCCGTTGTAAATGCCTTCATACCATTCATTCTAATGTAGGGATTGATATGCTACTGCTCCGCTGGTTAACCGACATCATTGCAACACCGCTCATCAGGATTGATTCTTCCCAAATCTTTGCGATGCCATCTCAACATCGACCGCTAGGTCACTAGTCCCTACAGTCTTCACACCCAGAATAGTAGGTGGTTTAACAAAACGAATTGCTAGTCTGTTAATAATATAAATCTCCACCGGTATTCAGAACGACGGCACAGCTTCGGACACTTAAGCATAGAGACGAACTCTAGTTTCTGATGAACACCGCTTGGAGGTATATCTGACTGGCTATTGCAAATGTTGCCGAACCAACAGATCCCCTCACCAAAGTACAATGATTCACACTTGTGATATTTTAATATGTATATATATATATACATCACAAGGTAAAATTCATATACAAAGAATAAAAAGAAATACGATGTGTTTCAAGATAACAATACAATCCAACACTACGTAATAAACTAATACATTATTTGGGACTATAAAATAATTTAAAAGCATTTTACTGATAAATCATTAGATTAAGATGAGTTTATTTCATTTTTCTTAAAAAATAAGTACAAATTCAATAGACGTGATCAATTTTATTCTTGCAAATCAACTATTGGCAGCTATCATTTACGATTGAAGTAACAGTATGTTTACTCTAACGATCCGTAATTTACAAGGTAAGGTAGACATGGTAAAGATAACGGATCTTTTCCAGACTAACTCGCCAAAAGGTTAACCCCTGCCATCCAAAAAAGATAATAAAAAAGACGATATGAAACTTTTACTTTTATTTTTATTGAAGAGGGTAAAATTGGGATATGTAATAATTTGCATGAAAAGGTCCGTATTTCGGTACCTTTGCCTGCAAACGAACTCACACTAAAGATTGATGTATGCCGTATGGGCGCTTATTCTGCATCTTGTAGACATGCCAGAAAGATTCGATGATGTGTGCGTGAGCTCCCGTCGTTGTATCCATGAAGTTTTCGGTATGATTAATGGTTTGATGAATACAATTTATACCAATCATCGTTTCAATTCTTTGGTATGACGACCATATATCGGAAATTATGAATGAGCTGGGAGCAATGCAGGCCTCGGTTGTGTCCAGCAGAGTTGCCGCAGTTTTATCTAACACTGCATACATGAACACTTCCTTAGTCTCCCGACAGATCCCTCCGAAAATCCACTGCTGGGGAAGAACTCGTCCTGTGTGGTTTTTGCGGTGAGATATTAGCGTTTCATCGATTTCGACATGTAGGCCTGGGCCTCCGACAGTATTTGGAGTCTGCAAAAGCCGCCGTGCACAAATTATGCGAAGAAAGTTCTTCCAGTCAACTGCGATTGTGTGGTCCATTGATAATGCCTTTGAGTAGAATTCGATTGTTGACAGATTTTTGGACCAGCAATAAATGAATAGAATTACTGTCCTGTACTCCATCTTAGACCGTTCCAGCCAAGTTCTCTTTCGAAGACTGATTTCTTGTCGACACTATCAGGCATTAAACCTCCACCTATCAGAAACAGTGGAAAGTGACATTTGGTGGCCATTGGTGCAAATACGTTGCTGATGGATCACTCCTTGGCTTTGAAAAAAAGTATTGCCATCTCGTTGTCATGAACGAAAGTCAAAAGCTTTAGAAAGTTCATTTCTGGTTTTCCGTTCAAACGTAGAAGATTTTTGCAAAAAATGAGCCTAAAGGCGGATAAATAGTTGTTTTATGGTGCGCGTTTAAATATTCAAATGTCTAGACACCAGAAATAGGTCAAGGTTGCGTACGTGTCTTAAACTGGAGCTGGCAAAAAGGGACGGGGCGTAACTTTTCGCGTGTGCACGATTTGCATTAGTTGCAAGCTTATCTGGAAAAGATCCAAGATAACAATTGACAGCCAACCAAATGCTTATCTCTGACATTAAATTTCTCACACTCAATGCAAACCCTTCCATTTTAGCCTTCACATTACTCTCTCAAAAATCTGAATTATCACCGATGCAACTCAACTGAAATGTCTGACCTAATGCTAATTTATTGCTAAAATGTTTTTTTTTAATTATTGTATAATCCAGCATAATGTTTTAGTTTAATACACGACATGGGATGACCTGAAGATGGTACTTTTAATCTCGATATATATAATCCTTCAAATTGGGAAACACCCATAAATTCCATCGGTAGTTATTTGGTAAAAATGGGGCGGATCAACAACCCATTATCAAAGCGAACTTTACCGACAAAGGTTCTGTAATTTGAAATAATAATATGTATATAAATACACTTTCCTCTGGAAAATGGGAGGGGTTATAAGAATCTGGGAAGAGGAAAGAGGATAACTCGAAACGAACCTTCAGGAAGCAAAAAAACAAAAGAAATTAATTTTATTAAAACTTGTGACAATTTTTACTTTATTCTCAAAAGAGAAAAAGAAAAATTTTCCGTAAATAAAAAAATCGTTTTCTCTTTTTTCTCCATTCAAATATAAATAGTTCATATATGTTCGATGGGGTCCGTTAATATTTAATGATCAACCTGCAGCTTTGCTTTTTGTCACCGCTTTTTTGCCTTTTTTGCTCAATTTATACCTCGCATTTCTATCACGACAATCCCCATTTGCGCCTGACACGTGCGAGAGGTCTCCAATCCGCCCTTCGGTCGCGTTCTATGGAACATTGAGAATTAATAAATGTTTAATGATTCCCTTGCTGCTTTGATCGATCTTTGGGAGAACAGACGAGTGACAAGCTCCCATTCACCATCTGCCATCGGATTCTGGTGAGCAGGAGGCTGACAAATTTCTGACGCCCGTCTTTTGTCTGCAATGTGAGCGAAATTGTTCTTTATTTATTTCCAATTATTTATGTAGACGAACCCGTTTGAGCGTTGATAATTAAAATTCATAACATTTATTTTATATCTATCTCGGTCTTTAGAGCCTGCGACAATCATTCGGGCTCTGTTTCAATTGACAGCGGTTGCCGCGACGCGATCAACGGAGCTGGCAGCCGGACAAGTTTCCAACGGCATTTCTTTTCACCTAGGTTTTTTGATAAATTATGTAGCAAATTTTTGTTTAATTATAAAAGATTTTATGAAAAAAGATATTTTTTGACGATTTTTAACAGTGTTATGTAACTGGAGGAGGATGTTATAAGGGTCCTTATGAAGCCGTCTTGTATTAAAAAATCTTTCTAGAAATAGTACTGTCGATTTTCTGGCTTCAGCAAATGATTAATAACCTTTCTTTGCCTTTCGTAATATTTTGGTCACCAAACGGCCCAAAACTGTTCTTGTTAATATTTCGTCAGCAGGGGTTCGTTAGGTAGGAGATCTTTTCCATTTAGTGTTGAGTAGTCTCAATGGCATTCTATGTATAGAAATGTGAGTCTTTTCTACATTTAACAAATCGATAATAAAGTACAAAAAATTAATCAAGAAAATTAATGTTTCGTTGCTTCGTCGTACTTGTAATCGAAACGAAGCTCTCCTCCTTTATCCATCAAGGAAAACCAATTCGATGAGAAATGAGGATAATGGTGTTCACTTTAGAATCGCATTTAAAATTCCGCTAGTCGTATAGACGACTTGATATTTCCTCATGTCGTGTCTTCAGATAAGACTCCCATTGATTAGAGGAACGGCAAGACAACTGAATCCCAGAGGAAATAAGTTTCTGAGATTATGTTATATACTCTATGACGGGTCTGGCAAATTATTCATCACAGTCTGCACGAATGTAAAGAGATTTATTATTAATAATAATGCTCATGAAACTGTGGAATAAGAGAGAGAAGGAGAGAGAGAAGGAGAGAGGAAAAAGAGGAAGAAAGAGGGAGAGAGAGGGAGCGATGTAACATCTCAATAATTATTCCCATTTATTTTTTCTGTCATTCCTCCTTTGCAATTTTACAAAATCAAACTAAACAAAAGAAAAGAGAATTAATATTTTAATTTTATTTTGTTTTAATCAATTCACAAAAATTGTTTTATTAAACTGAATCCGGGTTTACGATTTATTCCTTAAGGAGAATTACGATTTTTATATGTTCTCATTAAATTTCTATTCTATTTCCATTAAGTTTTTATTATCTTTGGCCATAATTCGTATTGTCATAACCTCAAACTATTTCTGTACCTCAGACCCTTGTGGTGGTCCTATGATAACAGAGGCTGTTGGGTTCGTGATCAATAAGAGAGTTCACTAAAATTTATTTCTATCACAATTAACTATTTTTTAACAAATTTGTGATTTAAACGATGTTTTCATATTTTGCACGAATCAGTTATAATCAAAAATAATTAATATAAATATCGATATAAATTTCAATTTTCCAAATTGATGTTTATAGTTTAAAATAAATTTTATGACTTGTCGCACCATTTTGTTAAATTGAAGTTCGTCTTTCACTTTCAATTTATTATTAGCGGTAAATTTACTCTAATTGTTAATCATAATTAAACATTAAATTTGATATATTCGATTTTAGTTTCGAAACGTTAATCCTAATTTTAAATATTAAATTGTAATATTTGATTTTGTTGCTTCATTAAATAAAATTAAATACAATATGATTTTATTTTAAAATGTTTTTCACACAATTTTTAAAATCTAGATTAATGAAATACAGTCGAAACCGCTTAATACGAAATCGTGTTTACCAGCAGAAAATTTTGTCTTAACCGATATTCGTCTTAAGCGGATTTATTGTTCTTGTGATTATTTAACACACTTTACCACATTTACAAACATGTAGAACAATGCTAAACCTATTGTATAGGTTAATTTCATTGCCAGTTTGTCGGTTTCTTCTATACATGCAGTTATCAATGGCACACACGCCAATTTCGCTACGCTATGTAGGTTCACGCGTGTGCACACAAACATTAAAACATGTATGTACATACCGTGAGCATCCGGGGGCTACTCAAACACATACATTATAAGCTACTGTACTGTATGCAGAGAGAGAGAAAAAGAGGAAAGCAGACGGTAAAACATTGGAAAATGTCCGTAATCATTCCAATATTAAAATAGTTAATAATAGAAAAAATTTAGAAAACTAGCCGGTAAACCAGAATATCAATTACAACATTCAATAAAAAACTTTTGTGCCATAGAAATGAGGAAAATCTCAATATATTTCAATAAATTTAATTATATTGGATTTACTGTTTTGGAAATATCAAAACTTTAATGTTTCAATTCGCAAACGATGGATTACATAAAAATTGGAATTATGAATCTGGAAATGTATTATTCCATTACACTGATACAGACTCTTTTTACAAATTTTTGATAGTTTAGAAAATATTAATACTAAATTAACATAATACAGATTTGGGGAAATTTAAAGATGAAATGGGGAATGATCAAATAATTGAAGAAATGATTGCTATTAAATCAAAAGATTATAGCTTTAGACATATTTTAATAGAAAATAATAAAAGAGGGGGAAAATGCCGGAACAAAGGAGTAAAGGGAAAACATTTATTTGATGATTATATAAAATTGAAAGAAAAAAACATATTGTCTCTAAATTACGTGAAATTTATATACTTTCAAACATTAAACAAGCTTCTTCCGGATATGATAATAAAAAAAGATATCCATTTAATCATGTATTATCTTTTCCCATAGGATTTGATAAAAATGAATTGGGAAAAAATATATTTTATTTTAAACAGTTAAAAATAAATTTTTATTTACAACTTTTATTTTTATTAGTCATACTGCAGTATGGATTTTCGGTATCCGATTTTTTCGATTTTGGGAAATTCTTGATAAAAAATCAATTATTTTTTGGATTTTTGAGGAATTTTGGTCAAAAAATCAATATTTTTTATGGATTTTTGATTATTTTGAAAATAGCTAAAAAATCCATTATTTTTTGGTTTTTTTGAAGGGTTATAAAGAACTACATCATTTTTACATTACTCAGGTGTTTCCGTGGCATAAAGCATATCCCAGTCCACTATCGAGCAAACAAGAAAGTATGGTTGACGAGTGACCTCTGAGAAGAATGGATCAGAAAAGTGGATAATAGCATGCGCAATCTAGGTCGACACATCCTCTTGCTGATTGGCAATTGCCCCGCACATAAAAATGTTCATGACCTGATAAATGTCAAGGTGAAGTATCTACCGCCAAACAGGCAACCAAACGACGATATCGATCACGCTTGCTCAAACGAACTCTAGCAGCATATGAGAACGGAATGCTTCCTCAGATAAATTTGCGTGAAGCTATGGAAATGTTGAGCGCGGCTTGGAATGACATCACCGAGGAAACAATCTCAAACTGTTGGCGTCACTCAGGAATCGTCAAGAATGCCACACCAGTGGACAACTCTCCTAACCAAGTCGATGACTCTTCAATGGACAATATATTCGACCGTCCGCCATTTCATGAACATACCAGACGCTGTTGACCCAGAAGTTTACCTTCATGCAGATGATGCCGGAGCAGTAACAGGATTGCTAAACGATTCTGAAATTGCTGCTGAGGAGGATCAAAAGAAAGAAGACGATAAATCGGATTCTTAAGATCATTCCCCTGTGCCTGTATTGCCTTCTGCGAAAGATGTCATCACCTGAATGAAATTCGCATCTTCCTACAGTGCCAAGATGACAATATCACTGCTGCGCTACATGCTCTGGGTGTGATTGAGAACTATTCACAGAAATCAGTGATCCAAACAAACAGTATAGACTATTTTCAGCGTATTTAAAAGAAATTAAAAATGAGTGTCATTTCTGGACCTTGTCTCACATATCTTATCTGTTTTGGGAGAGAAAATCGAGTGAGCATTGCAGACTATGAATGTATAGTTCTTCATTGATTTATCGTAAAAAATTCAAGAATTCGTCTTAAACGGTTTTACTGTTTTATGGTACATGCATTTTATTTCGTACTAAGCGGTATTTCGTCTTAAATGAAAATTTTAATAGGCAAACGTCAATCTCAAAGCTGGTACATTCGAAATATTTCGTCGTAACCAGTATTTCGTCTTAAGTAGTTTCCACTGTATATGAAAAACATCTTTTAAATGTTTTAAGCGTTACGTTTTTAAAATTCCAAAATTTAAGAGCTCACGAATACCCTAACAGAGGTGAGGATCTTTTGGAGGGGCAATTGTAATGAGGGACAATAGTTTGCAGGGAAATGTATTGATTTTTTCTTGGTAAATCAAAGTCTGCAATCTTTGTCAATTGCCGTCTGTTAATGAAATGTACTTCTATTCTTTCTCGAACCTTACACCTGAACTTGGTGATCTTTATACAATTTTATATAATGGTTTAATGCTCCTCTCAATTGCTGTTATAAAGATGGAAAATATAATACGAGTGTAAGTGGTTTTTGTGACTTAAATTTTTGAATAATTAATTTGTAATATCGTATTTATAATTAAATAATTAAAAATGATTTATTTATATAAATTAAAAAAAACAAATATTTCGGATTAATAATAAAAATTGTAATTAAAATTTAATTTATTAGAATTTGACTTTTGGGAAATAAATAATTCGGAGTAACAAACATTGTAAATCAAATTATGTTTTAAATAAATATTTAATATTTATAACAAGTAATTGTAACTCAAATTTGTATTCAAAAAATAACTATAATCAAATGTTTTTTTTAAATTGAGTTTTAAAATAAAAATCATAATGTTTTATTTACAATTAAAATGATATGTTTGTATAAAAAATATAATTATAAATTATTTAAATTATTTAATTACAAATATTTTTTTATTATTTTTATAAAATAATAAAATCTCAATGTATAAATTAACGTAATCAAAAAATAAATTCAATTTTAATTAACGTTTTAATAAATAAGTTATCAGTATTATGATCCAGTATTTTTATGTATAATTAATCTGGTGAAAAAAAAGAAAACAAAAGAAAAGTTCCTCAAGAAAAATTGTTTAAATATTTTTTATTGTTATAGAAATAAAATTTAGTGCTAATGAATTATAATTTTGATCAAGAACCCAACAACGAGATGAGTATGATTAAAGATGTTTTAAATATGCCCGAGGTTAAAGCTAGAAAAAGTGTTCTTACTTGGAGATACACATAACTAGAGGTCCTTCTGTCGGTCTTCAGCTATTCAACCGAGAGAATGAAAACGTTATGACGAAAGTTACTATTATAAATATTCGAGAAATAATAAAAATGTTTTAAATGATTTACAAAAGAAAAATTTTTAATTAAAATTAGCAATTTTTTTCATCTAAGAGAGAAAAGTTGTTGTTTGTTTCCACCTCTAGGGCAGCTCAAGTGAAGTCGTATTACTGGAGTAATGCCTCGGTAATCAAGAGCGCGGCAATAATGAATGTTATTCGTTTTTACCCGTACGACGTTCTCTTTGAGCAGAACTATTCCCCGAGGTCCTGACTCTGAGTCACCTATCAAATTGTCCCCGGGAGCCGAATACATATCCGACATCCTAAAATTTAATTTTTAAAATATCAAAAATAAATTCGGTTTTAGTAACAGTTTTATGAAGAGTATCAATCGGCCATCAGAATTTAGAGGCACCCCTCTAGAAAACACAAAACTCACAACATTCAAAAATAATCTTCACGTTGTTAAAATAGCTTTGATTTATACTAGTGGTTCTCAACTTTTTATGTCCACGGGCCACACGATGATCCGATCTAGACTCAGGGGTCGCAGGTCTCTATGTGATAGTTAACCTTCTGATAAATCGATGTAATTCTTTTGTATCTGATTTACATGTTGGATTATGAGAATGATTGCCTTGCAACACATGTTGATATTTATTTCTTTTGAGAAGGAAACCAAAGAAAAACCGCTGAATATCGTTACACTTTGGTCAACGTTATTTTGCTATTCAGTCGTATACCGATACAAATTATACGAAATAATTATTTTAACCGGTGTAAAATTTAAAGGTACGCAGGGGGGACTAGGGGATAAATCGCCTCCCGAAAAGTTTGAATTATGATTTTAATTACGTAAGAATAAGTTAAAATGTTTAGAAGTTTTAAATGTGAACTAACCAAAAAAAATAATATTTTGCAAATGAAAAATATTCCCCCCCCCTAGAAAAATTTAATTCTAAAATTAATTACATTTTATTGTTTTAACTGAATAATAATAAGAATAAGTTTAAAGGTTTAAGTTTTAAATGTGAACTATCCACAATTTATGATCTTAATTAAAGTGTTTTAATTGAATATTAATAAGAATAAATTAAAATCATGAAATTTTAAATGTGAACTATCCAAAATAATTAATTTTTTGCAAATTAAAAAATGCCCCCCGAAATTATTGAATTTTGATTTTAATCATATTAAAGTTTTTTAACTGAATATTTTAGACACTGTGGCGGAGAACCCCGTGAGACTCGTGCTTCCATAATTATTCTATAACTGCATGTTATTGCTAATACAAGTTTTTTAATGTGGAATTTCGATGGTAATATAAATTTCAAAATTTTAATAATAAATAATTTTTATTTTTCAAAATTTGAAAATCAAAATAACAGATTAATTACACAATATCCCCCAGAATATTTTTCTGCGTACGCGCCTGCGGAAAATAATTAAAATGTCAGTGTGACCAGACAGACAACGTATTTATTCCAAATATATATAAAATATTCCAAGTCATATTGAGCACACTCAAGGTTATTCAAATCAAAAACAAAAGTCAAGGACCCAACCATGCGTATTAGAGGAAACAAGGAGAGAAAAGTTCTTGTTTGTTTCCCGCCTTTAGAGCACACTAAGTGCAGTAATATTACCGGAGTAATGCGTCGGTAAGTGAGGCGCGGCAACGACAAATGCGATTCGGCTGCGCAATGACTGGTCTAAAGTTGAAGTTATTACCTGCACACACCGCAGTGAGTCGCTGCATGCCAGATGGAGTGTACATCTTTATTTGTGATTTCACGTCCTCACTTTCGGGCCGCGCATCGCATGCTCGGGGGCGCAGTTGAGCACTAATTGTGCTAATTATAAGAATGTCAAAATAAACAGAAAGACACTTTTAGATACTCAAGATACCGTCAAAGTAAAATAGTATACGAAATTAAAATTGACACGAAAATTATTTACTGTAAATAAACTGTAAAAATTGTTTTGCTATTTTTTATGTTTTATCAAAAGTTTTAATTTGTTTAATCCGGATAGAAATTCCGCAGCAACTGGTTATCGACTTCGTCCGACTAAAATGCGTTATCGAGGGTAAAATGAGACAGAAGTTCACAATCGTCTTCGGCAACTTTGCTCAAAGAATCAAAATAGAATCTGCAAAAACCAAAAAATTGCATTTATCAACTGCAAAAATTGCGACTGTTTGTTGGAATGTTGCAACAGAGAATTTACTACACTGATTTGGGAACACAAAAATTACTGAATTAAAATACAAGTCGATTGCAGTAGTTGTTCTACCTGTTCCACCATCGACTCACCGACAGCAGCCACTCCCGACAATACAACAGCAGCCCAATAACCACGGAGTAATACTGCACAGTTGACTCCGTCCACATCGCGAACCACAGCCCATCCTCGGCAAACACCGCAAGCACCACCCAAGCACTACATTAGATTGCAGTTCGCGAGTACAACAACTACATAACGGATCACTTTCCCTACAAATTTCGATTAAATCAAACTTGTGCTTCAATGGCTTGGGGTATGTTGCTCTGCTTTTTTGCGGGGGTCTTTTTCTTCTTAAATGTATTCAACTCGACAAGTATCCGGTAAACACAATTTAAAATATTTATGTAGTCTCAATTATTTCAGATTTAATTTCACAATAATCAAACACAATTAATACGAAAATATCGACCGTCATTACTAATGCCCAGATTATCGACATCGACCTGAAGTGACGATGATTGGATATGTACTATTGTACAGTGATATGTACCATTGTACAGTGATATGTACTTTTGTACAGTGATATGTACTATTGTACAGTGATATGTACTATTGTACAGTGATATGTACTATTGTACAGTGATATGTACTATTGTACAGTGATATGTACTATTGTACAGTGATATGTACTATTGTACAGGGATTGCTTGTCCGAATAGAAAATGGTTGTGCATCATGAATAATTTGCCCTTCGAGAGATTTAACGGAAGGAAATTCAAAAAGGGTTTAATGTATTAAGCGCACATTTATTTGAAAGAAATGAAAAGTCAATTTTTTAATCAAAACTTTTGATGAGGAAAAAATCTTAATTAACACAAAAATAAAACTTCGTGGTCCAGCGGGAGGAGGGTTCCTTAAGGGTTTTCATGGTCTAAGATATCGCCCTGGTTACTTTCTTCAAGAAGGTTTCCGTTTAGAAATACCGACGACTCATTTCTGTGCGTCGTTATTTCGTATTTTCGCCGTCATTATCGCATTGCACTCCATTAATCATTGTTTATTCTGTTACTACTCTGTTTACAATCAAACAGAATTAATTACGCGTATGAATGCGCGATTGCCGTGAATAAGAATTTATGACTGCAGAGTAGCCCGGCACTCTCTCGCGGACACAGATGCCGTTCCTCATCAAACCCCTGCGTTATGTTGTAGGAACCCCACGGATTAACAAATATATTTCCCCCAATAAAGTAGAAATAATAAAATCAGGAGGAAATTAATTTCCGTCGCGTTACCCGTTGCAATTTTACTAAAATTCACATCCGATTGGAAAGAAAGACGATATTTATTGGGGTAAACAATGTGTTCTAATTTGCCATTATCGCTCCTCCACGACTTTCAATGGGGACATTTGGTTTTTATTTGCAAAACAACGACTCTTCCTCGCGACCGGAGCATTTTTTTCAGTCTCGAGACCGATTTGCAGCGGATAGTCGACGAGAGAATGAAATTTCTCAACGAGAATTATCCATTTTTTATCATTCTAATGTGCCCCTCGAATCAGCCAAATGGAGAGCAACTCGTGTTGTTTCTCAATGAGCTGTTGGAAATTCTCGACAGAAACCACTCGTACACTCTTTTTGCAAACTGCTCTCAAGACTGAATAAAATATTTCTCATAATTAACGAAATTTGGACTTGTATTTTCTGCTGGAAAAAATAATGAAAATATTTTTGGCAAACGCAATTTGATGTTCGCAGGGAGGGTTGACGCGCGCGCCTTTCGATCCGATGAGAATCTCTCGTTCTTGTTCTTCTTTATCTTTCTAGGAGAAGTTTGTTTCTGATTTTCATCTGTGGGTAAATATTTAAACCTATGTTTTCTGTCGTCAGTCTTTTCGAATGTTGACCGTTTTTGACCGTGTTCGAATGAGACTTGCGAGTCTTAGGGACACAGTAGAGCGTTCGACCGATGCTTTCGTGGATGAATGAAACTTACAAGGATAAATCTTTGACCATTTATCACTTTGAGTCTTCTTTGGGAACAGGAATATATTACCTCTTGTTTCACAATTGCTTAGATCTACGTAATCTGATCGGAAGCCACGCAAAAGTTCAGCTTGTTTCGACATCTCGTATCCGGGAACATCTTCGTGGACCGAAAGTTTTATTATTGATAACGAACAATAATCACTAAGGTCGAAAACATTGAGGTAGTTACGTACGACAATGTCGGCTATATTTGAAGAGGATGTGGAATATTGTAGCATTAATGGAAGGCAGATAAATGAAACATAAAAGTAAGGACATGATGCGCCATAATGTGAACAGGATTTATTGAGAACAAGGAGCACAAACAGTGAGAAATAAATGAATAATTTATACAATTTTGTTTCAATATTTCATTTAAATCTGTTTTTATGAATGTGAAAACACAAATTCTAAACGGTAGAGAGAGATTGAAGTACCAAAGGGAAGCGGAAATTGTGAAATTATTCGATGAAGATGAAGGTCGTTCTCGACGTTTCATTTCGTCAGAATACAATCTTTCATTAAGTTGTATAAATAGTCCTATGAAATCAGAGACTCCGCTCTTAAGACTCCAAGGAACATTTACGTAGTGGATATCAGCTCGATGTCCTCTTTTATGCCTGTTCCAGATCAGGAGAGCACGACGTATCTCCGTCCGTGGAGATCTATGACAACAGAAAGCATTATGGTTAGCAAATCACCTGGAAATCATTATTTTAAGGCATCAAAGGGGGTCTTAATTTTTCCTTTCCCGGCATATGATACTATCGGAAGAATTATTGGAGAATCTAAAATTGTAGATGTAAGGTACGTTCTTAATGTTAAGGAACTGTTAAATGAAAAGTTAAAAGAATGTGAAGATAGAAACGTTTGTAATTGTGGCGAAACTGGACAGTTCTGGAAATGCTCATTTGACAGAACATGTACAATTTCTAAAGGGGATAAGGTGGCTTGTAAGTCTTCCATACGATAATCTTTGGCACAAACATGTTAAGAGAGAGTAAAGCGTATAAGTAGTCGAAGAAACCTCGTTTTTTAAAAAAAATCGACATAGAAATTGCCTATTTCATCGGTGGAATACAAAATCTCGGATGACGTTGGCAATTTTTCAAGATTAATTACAAGATGTAAACCACATAATGAGAGCGGCGGATCGGGAAATGTTATTACTGCTAGATAACGCACCTCGTCGCCCAAACAACTTTGATAAGGACTTTCCCAACAGTTGCGTCATCTCTTATTCGACCTTTTGACGTTGGCATTATAAAACTTTTAAAGATTATTATGAGAGATTTTTGAGCCTATCTATGAATGTTAATGTGGATACTAACGTCACACGAGAGATACACGGTGCAGAAACGGCGATTTATATCAAGTGGTACTTATGAGTTATTAGAGAAAAGAGACAAATGATTTACACAAAATGGATAAAGAGAAGAGACAACAAATTATCAAAATATCATATTTTGAAGAATTTAGAGCATTTAGAGTATCCCCAAGAATAGAGATACTGTCAAAGTGGTTTCAAGGATATCGAAAGTCCAAAGCTCCCTTCAAATAAATCGAAAACAGTTTGTGATTTGCAAGCAATCTGGTATATAAATTTAATTGTCTCTGGTGCAATAACTCGTACATCGGAGAGACAAATCGTCATCTCGAAACCCGGAGTAGCGAACGTTAATGATCAAAAGGATCGAGTAAGGCTCTTGACCATTGATTACATTGTAAGAATAGAATCTCTTCTACGCTTTCTGTTATACTTGTAAAATAAGATGATTTTTTTCGATTTACAAAGAACTATTTTATTCAAACAAATTGGATGAACCAAGTGATTACACTACAGAAAGGCTTGACGCGCATTGTGAGCAGAAGTACTGCAAACATTAGTGTTGAGACACGACAGCCAAATGATTATTATTCAAAATGAACAAAGTAAAGCTGCTTCAAATCTTAAAATAAATAATAAATTTAAACTAAATTGCCATAATTATCCAATAATATCTCGAATAATTAAATATAAATAAATAAATCTTCTATTCAAACTAAAATGTTTCAAACTTACACGACACTAACAAATGTAAATAGTAATTGCTGACGCCGAAGTATCAAACTTTAGAACATGTTCGATAATCGATTTCTTAGAACATCTTTGGCATAATTATTTCGCCAAGGTTTAGTGACACCGAAATTGGGTCATCTTACTGGGCGCCTTTGCGCCTGCATGAGTTCAATGGCGACAAGTGCAGTCGCTGCCAGCTCGGGTCCTGTTGCCACACTATACATAAATAAATAATAAATCTCATTTATCCCTTCTAAAACACCGTAGAGAAGTTCTTAGCAAATACAAGGTTGTGTGATACCGTATGATAAAAGGGGGTCCCGCATTCATTAACATGTTAGACTGAACCTTAGTCGCATTGTCCCATGATAATGAATTGCAGTGATCATTATTGTGATAATAAAGAGTTATTATTTAGATAATGAATAACGAATGAAAGGTAACGAAAATATTTAATATTTACTGATGGTCGATCGTCGACGTGTTGTCTTGGGACACTCTTCCTATTCCTCCACGATAAGACAGATGTCACAAATAGAAGAGTGTACAAATATACGAATTTTACATTTTCGCCGAATATGATATGTAATCGCTTCCCCTTTTTTATTGAAGGATGGCGCCTGGAATGCGAGGGCCACCCTGATTTTCCTGTCTTTTACCCTAGAAACCGGGTTATAGGAGGGTTTTCTGTACTTCAGTTCGTTGTAAAGGTCAGGCGCCAAGACATTGTCGTCCCCTTGGAAAACGAATGCTCAATCTATTCAATCTTTCACACAGAATTCATCAAAATTAAATAGAAAATTACCGTTATTATCAAAACAAATGAAGTAGTAAGAGAACTATTCTCAGTGTAAGGAGTGATGACGTTTTGATAATGAGCCAGGAAGACAAAAATAAGAAATGTCGCTCCATGGAAAGATAAAACCCTTAAATATTCTGTATTACTAAGCGTTCCTTTCGCTGAAGATGGTATTTATTTGATACTCATCGCTTTCATCATCCATCTTGTTCTTTAAGAATGCTGACCTTGAACGACCCCTAGACCCCCCACAAGGAATCGTCTCACTTAAAGATCAGAAAATTAATAAAAAAGGATGTAATTTATTTTTCAGATCCTCCTTTATTCTTTCTTATTATCCTTCCAGTTATGCATCATCTTGAATATTTGATCTGCGTGTTAAGCCAACTCTCTCCGGCTGCCGTTGGGACGCACAAGCCGTTTCAAAGGATTGCGGATGACACGATTTATCGGGAGGATGTGTTGGGGCCCTTACTAGCAAATGATGTACTTCAATTTGCCATCTTTGGCTGATCAACAATGTATTTACAGTATCCTACATTGCATCTTATTTTGCAGTTCAAGCGTCCCTCCTTGCGGAGGGTCCCCGTTATTTGGAGCATGTCTTCATGCCCACAAATATTTCCTCTGTCTGAAAGAAAGGAATCTGAAAATGACTCACTTCTTTTGAGACAAAACAAATTGTTTCCTTTTCTAAAATAAGAATTTCCATCTGAAATTCAAGTTGATTTTGATTAATAATATCGATATTCGTACGGCAGTGAGAATGGTGAGTACATCGTTTTGTTAATGGAGATCGCCCGCGGCCCTCTCGAGGAGTCAGCAATTAATTTGCGCTCCAATCAGTCAGCTTCGCCAAATGCTCCGTCTCACGTCCATCAGTTCTCAGATGATGAAAAATTATTTTAATTTTTAGTCTTTTCTATTACTTCTGTTAACAATAGGGAATTTGTTTGTTGATTCACGGAGCGCGAATAGTCGGACTGGGGTTTCGTGGGGACAGAGACTCGGCGGTGGAGAGGCCCGGGTACGAAGAGACGCTCCCAGATAGAAATGAAGAGTTATTCCCTATGTTAAATTATTAAAACTTTGTGAGTAGGGATTTATAGAAGGCTGGTTTTTGCAAGTTAAGAGCTCTTTGCAAGGGTGAGAAAGGGATAATCCTGGCCGTCCGCCGAAGACCCCGACTGCAGCAATGCTCCTAGGCCAAGCGACAGGTGATGGATTAACGAGTCAGTTGAAAATATTCATTAATTTTTGATTAACTCTCTTTCGTTTCTTGCAAATCGCATCTGGACGCAGCTCGGGAAACAAATTATCATTCATTGTCTGAATACTGACGTGCCATCAATCAATTACCCACTTGGATTAAGTCGTAATTAATGACGTTTCAATGGGTTTGCCAGTAAATACTTTCTGGAGCATTATTATAACATAATTGCATTGCTCTTGATGCAAGGTAAGCAGACGGAAGAGTTCCTTGCCGCAGCAATTTCGTTACCGGCCAGTGCAGACGTCCTAATGGGGGGTACATGTTGCTCGACCGCAGAGTCCGCTGGCTGAACGGCGGCGCAGCCTAATACGATTACGACCCGGGTGAAAACGTCAGTAATTTTCAATTGTCTTCGTCGAGAAATTAATGCAATGAATTTGACTTCAGCTTAGGCAGAATAAATCGCGTTTTCTCGTCAACTATCGACTTGGGAAGGGATATTTCTCGGACAATTACCGCTTCTGACTGTCGATATAGAGGCAAAGGGAAAAGCAGCGACACAGAAAATTGGTCGGGGGGGATAACTGTTAAGGTGGGACGATTCGGTCGACGGGAGACTGAAAGAGAATGGAAAAGAAAGCGTCATAATCCTGTTTTAATGAATTATAATAAAACCGTCGAACAAACGAAAGTGTGACTCTTATGAAAGAATAACGGCGAATTGACGCGAATAGAGTTGAGGATGAAATTAAATTTGCCTGCCCGTCGCAAAATCAGTGGACAAATAAGCCTTGATTGGTATTCTTACGACCAAATAGGCCCCCCTGGAATTGGTCAAGTGGAATATCGTAGAATTCGTCGACAAAAGATGTTCTATTCTTATTCTGATGCTATTCCCCTCTGGATTTTCCCAATCACTTTTCGCAGTGTACGACCGCCGCTCAGTAATCCAATTTGCTCCTCTGAAATGTGACGAATTGTTGCAATTATTTGCCGTTTTATGACTGAAATTGACTAAATTGACAGAGAGAGTTTGTTAATACCTTCCAACAGTCGTCCCACATTCGCATCTCACGTAAGGGGCTACGTATACGACCTTCCTAGATTCACACCTAATTAGATCTTTGATAACAATACTAATAATTAGTCTTTGGGACTCAAGTAACTTCCATTCATGTCTTCATGGCCGACAGAAGATCTCTCGAACGAGTCACTAATGCAATATTAATTGTTCAAAGAGACGAGATTCTGGTTGACTGGACCGGCTTCCGGATGAGCTGGCCGTCTGCTCGGGTCTCTGCCACTGTACACTCGCAGACGCTCTTATCCAAATGCTCCTCTCTTTCTTCTAATGGAAATAAAACTGAAAATAAAATTGCTTTTCTTTTAAATATAATTTATGAAATATTACTTAAACTAATTAAGACATTTTAATTTTGTTTTCTGTTAGAGAGAATAAAGTGTCTTCATCCGTCGAGAAAGAGTGAAATAGTTCAGCCTTATACCGAATGAAATGGAGCCGGAGGATGTCAGAAAGGAAGAGGTAAAGACTCAGCCGCATTAACTGCCGAATCGGTGGTCGAGTCTGTTTCAAAGTAAAATCCCACTGTCCCTTGGGAGTCGACGATCAACCTCCTTCAACAACCCAGGGGGGCACCTGGAATCAAATTATTTGTGCATATTAGTTCCTCCTCTCGCAACAATTTTCTTCTAAATTTTCTCTTTTTTAACAAAATCGTTACATATTTTTTAATTCATTTTGTTCCGAAACAAAACCGTACGGCCCCGGATCAGAATCGGGTCCCCATTGATTGGCATGCGAGAATATCAATATTTACCTGCACTTGTTGAGCAATTAGCGCCTCTCAGGCGTGACCGGCCGGCGAGCACCCACTGATGCACAGCACATCGGCCTGCACCCGGCCACCGACCAGTCAGCTACCGTCCCGCTTCTCGGCTCCTCGGCCAGGCCCAGCACACAGTCGGTCATTATAAAATCCCCCGTTAACACAGATACAAAAAACACTGCCCGAGAAAGATTGAATGAGGTACGAAAAATGATAAAAGTTTCCCTTTTAGTCTGTCAACAAAATGGAGAATGTCCGTGTCGTCGAACAAGAAGGCCGCCACCCGCCGCCACCCGCCGCCGCCCGCCGCCGCCCGCCGGCCCCCGAATTCAGATCATGCAGATAACCCAACGGTAAAAAATCTTAAACAAATAATTAATTTCTGTGTCCAGAGATCGAAAAACAAAATCCAATTTTCCCGGAGAAATTCACAAAAATATTCCATAAATAAAATCGTTAATTTCCACAAAAAATAACAAAAATAAAATAAAATGTCAAAAGAAATTATTCTCAGAATTAATCGAAATAATTCTCAAAGAAAAATTATTTTTAATTCTTTTGTATTTTCAATTAATTAATTTAATTGTTTAATGAAAATTAATGAAAAAATAATTAAAATTGCAATTAGTCAAAAAATCGAAATTAATTACTGAAATTAATTAAATTAAATTATCAATTGATATTTGATGAAGATTCGACGAAACAAGAAAGATTTATATGAATCATTTTGTTTTAATTTCAGTGATTTTATGTTGCATGGGTCACAGAGGACTTGAAGAGGGAGAGAAGTATTCCTGATTGGGGCCCGGCTGTCGGGTGAAACAAACTTGGGGGCGAATTTGACTTTCTCGGGGC
>MQRK01252921.1:0-16001 GCA_001938485.1 Girardia tigrina | reverse complement strand
AGATCACTCTGAGGAGAGGCGTTCTTCTCGGCCCATTGGTGGGGGGGGCACTCAGTCCAATGTCGTAGCGCAACTCAAAGGGACATTTTATCCTTTCGGAATAGTTTTCTACATCGATACACAATGAACTGTTCATGTGTTTTTGTTTCGAAAAAATATATCTAAAATAAATAAATAATCGTCAGATATACAGAAACAGGAGATGTGCCCTCCACTGAAAAGAATTTTATACGTAATTTATTTATTTTATTCTCCATCAAAGTATATTTAATAATGTAACTATCGATTTACGGTACTATTACGAAAATTATTTTGTTACTAATCGTAATATCACTCTCAGCCCGAAGTATTTTATTTGTCTCTCCATGTGGCATTAATCAAGTCGTCCTTAGCTACACAAATTATAAAAATATTCGCGCATAAATTAATTAGACTCTCTGTTATACTAATTGATGAGTTTATTCCTACTATTAATTGTTATCCTTTTCTATCTGTGAGGAATATTTTGAATTGTTTGAATGTGTGAATGTAGTGACGCTGAATGTTGATGTGAGTGTGCTGATTTGAGTGTGCTGATTTGAGTGTGCTGATTTGAGTATATTGATTTGAGTGTGTTGATTTGAGTGTGTTGATTTGAGTGTGTTGATTTGAATGTGCTGATTTGAGTGTGCTGAAATTAGAATGGTGATTCTCCACCCAGATGGAAATTGCTTTTTTTGAATATTTAGAATGACCGACTATTCGAACATAATTAAAATAATAATATGAATTACAATCATAATTAATTATATGTATTATACACGGTCGTACAAAGTGGAGGTGAGCAGTATGTGGAACAGGGCTATGTATCAATTAAATGATAACCATTATACCCAATATAATTTTGTCGTTCGCGCTATATTATTGACAACATTTGAACTGCAGTTATTTAAATGTAATCCGTTTCCTATTCGAATAATTCGGACAACCAAATATTGAAAATAGTTTAAATGTAGAAGAAAGAAAATGAATATTTGAAGAGTATTGGAAATTTCAAAATAAATTTCAGAGAAACGAGTTGCCAATCATCCTTTGAGCACACTGCTTCAGGTCTCCCAGTTCTGGAGCATGGAGCCAGATTCATCGAAGTCGTCTCGACTGAGGAATAAAGTTTGTCTGATATGTACCAAATACTTCAATAATTTCTGAATAAATTGAAACTATTAGAAATTATTGAAGTATGTGGTACTGAAGACACAAACTTAAATCCTCAGGGGAGAAAATTTGGATGACTCTGGCTCAAGCCTCCGCAGCAGGTAGACTTGAAAAAGTGTGCTCAAAGGATGATTGGCAACTCACTTCTCTGAAACATTTGTTTATATTTCAAAAAAGTAGATCAATTAGAGACGAGTGGCCAGCAATTTGGCGGGCTTTCGCTGAAGAAATCGAGCCAGACATTATGATCAATAAATTGACCAATCCTCCATCGGGGTGGAGGAACACAATCCTAAAACAACATGCAATAAGCACCATTCAAAAATATTGCTCACAATTATTATCATTATTGTTATTATTATTATCATTATTGTTATTATTATCATTATTATTATTATTATTATTATTATTATTATTATTATTATCATTATCATTATTGTTATTATTATTATTATCATTATTGTTATTATTATTATTATTATTATCATTATTATTATTATTATCATTATTATTATTATTATTATTATTATTATTAAATTTACCATTATTAATTATCGTCAACAAGGGGATCAATTAAACTTAATTAGGATTATAAAATTAATTTTTATTATTAATTTTCTGTCAGAAATTTTAGAAATGATTTTTTAATTTTTTTTGTCACAACGAAAAATTTGTTTGTTTCAATTTGTTAATTTATTCTAAAATTTTGGCAGATAAAATATTGAATGAAACAAAATCAGCCCCAAAAATGAATAATTTATTTTCCCATTTATACCGAAACGATAATAAATACAAGTCGAAATAATAAATAATAATTAAAATATATAAATATTGTTTGTATGACAAAATAATGTCGTCGTCACAGCGAGAAACGAAGGGCGTTCTCGTCCGAATACTTTCGGGCAAATCGATAAAATTGGGCAAATTGCTGTTAGAAGGAAGACGGAGCGAAGAAGCAGAAGGATGAGGCAAGTCTGTCGCGAGAGCATGTTCGTCACGCCATCTCCACGCCTCGACGACTCTCCTAGGAAACCAGATTTCTCTTTCGACTGATATTCTTTTGAATAAGTAACACATTTCTCTTTTCCCTTTTGGTATTTTATCGGTCTTTCAAATTTCTACTGCGGCGATCGCGATCCGTAAAATAAGGATGGCGACACTTGACAAATACGGGGAAAATATAAATAAATAATTATCCCATTTGTTCTAACATTCTAACAATTATAAACAATGGAGGAATGCTTTTGTCATAAATATTTTAGGGGGTAGTCCACCAGACAATCCATTTGCCACGGAAAGTATTCGACAATGCGTTATTAATCCCAATTGTCACAACATTCAGTTTTTACAAGTTAGACTAAAATAAATGTACATCCTTTTTTTAACTTTTCCTCGTCCATTCCATAAAGATCTGTCGAAAAGGTTTCTCCCTTCAAGAAGTAAGGATACTAGTAGAGACCACATCTGAATCACTCGGAGGTCACATACAATATCCATATGTAAGTGAATCTCCACAGTCAACCTACTACCCGCCAATGTCACATTTTTCGGACGCATACGTATATGGCTTTAACGCAGTGACATTCGCAAATAAGTAATAATTCTCTTACTCAAGAGAAACATTTATTCCTTTCAAGCCCAAGCGTAATTAAGATCAAGCTCAATTTCATATAGACCCCTTCTAAAGAATATAGAAGCTGAGAACAATCAAAGTATTCGAGTAAGCTGCGGTGTTTGCTGGGTCAACGAAGGGTCGAGGGTTATTGGAGCAAATTCGGAACGAAACTTGCTTGGGAGACATCCGCAAATTATTCTTTTAATTTCAAAAAAATAGACTCAGAATGAAATTAGAAAAGAAAATGTAAATTAAAGAAATCGTTTTTATTAATTTTAAAGAAATTTTATCAAAGAGAAGAAATATTTGTAGTGAATTTCCTCAAAAACTACTTTCAAATTGTTTCGCTACAAGGAGAGAACGATCTTCTCGAAGGAGGAAATAAATCAAAAAGGAAATAAATGTTTCTTTAATGTGAGATTCCTCTCAAATAAATTCGGTTTCATCTTTTAGCGATTTCGGTTCTAATAAATTTTGAATTTTGCTAAAAGAAATTATTTTGAAAGAAAGAGAGACAAATTTTGTGATACACGGAAGACGGAAGAAGGAATGTGAGACATTTGACGAGTTAGATCTCTCAAGACTTGTAGCACCCCCCTCGGAGTCAATGGTGGACGACTCGCGCCAGTCATACGAAGTGCTTAAGGGCGAGAAGAAGTCCTACTAATTTCTAAGTTTTATTAACAAACCCTGAATCAATCAATTGGTCAGATAAATATTTTAAGTACCAAGGAAATCCAAGAAGCGACATTCTTTTGACGAATAGTGATCCTTTTTATGCCTTTTCATGCTCAATTCAGAAACAGGACAGTTCGGTAACGAAAATCTTGAGCAATCACAATGTCTATTACTTTCTTTTGAATGTACATAATTCATCTTGTATAAATCACTTTTATGCATTGATCGAATTTGAAGTGACCAGGGTCACTTGTACAAACAGAAGTGCGTATCTAAGGGGACACTGCCGAGAGAACTCATTCTCGGCATGAACGCAACGAGACTGTCTCCAGGCCTCAGATCGGCTGCGTATATCATGCAACAGATTTTACCGCCACCGGTTTCACCGCCCAAAAATGTATTCAATCCAATGAGGATTGTTGGTATTGTGCTAATTTGAATATTCGTCGGACACATGAATCGATTTTCTTTGAGGGCATTTACAATATCCGTACTCAAACCCAAATCCGAAAACGTGCATTTCGTCAAGTACCATGCCGGCAATTTCGAGATTGAATTAATCAAATATCGATTGTCCCACTTACGTTTGGGGGTTGTAGGATCGAAATTCAGTCGGCGATTTTTGCATGAAATTATCAGAGGATTTTCTGATTT
Source organism: Girardia tigrina (assembly GCA_001938485.1). Lineage (NCBI taxonomy): Eukaryota > Metazoa > Platyhelminthes > Tricladida > Dugesiidae > Girardia > Girardia tigrina. The sequence goes on along the minus strand of MQRK01252921.1, from coordinate 11,860 downwards.
GAGAAGATAATCGATATTATCTTTAAGTTTCAATGGAACAGAAATTCGTTTAAATTCTTTCATAGTAGTCATATTAGGTTATGATAATACAATAAAGATATATCGATTCAAAATTCCAAAATATGTTCATTATTAAAACAACACCGAATAGCGAAACTTTATTTCAAATAAAAACAACTGCCAATTAATGTTGTAGCCCGGATAAACAAATGTCTTTTCTTTTTCTTTTTATTACTTTTAATGTAAGTCTGGATTTTTCCAGCTCAAAAATTTCAGGGATCGCAAATCCAGTTAAGACATTTTAAATAATTATAAAATCAAAAATTAAACAAAATATAACCAAGAAAAACTCTTAATTGATTACTGCTGCTGATAAGATTTAGTGAACACTACAGAATTTTTTTAAGTAGAATGTTGAACCCCAAATTCGATTTGCATCTTTGCGCAACTTGATTGATCGTTGTCAAATTCTCCGGTTAATCTAACAGCCAAGGTATTTTTTCAAATTAAAATTATAAATGTTTTATTAATGACTGCAAGACTTTATTAAAGTTCAAAAAACAATGTTTGGATTTAGAATACATTACGTTGAATAACAAATCAACAATAGATAAATAAAAATGTTAGAAAACAGATTTATGGTACATTCTTTCAGGTATACCTTCAGGAAGGAAGGACTTGGCCTCTTTGGAGTATATTCTTTGAATTGGTTAACCCATTTACGCCGGCCGTCCTCGTTTGAGGACGCTTGAAAACATAATCCTTCAGTGACTTGAGAAGAATGTTTATGAAATTTTTCAAGTTTTATCACATCTATATAAACAAAGTAATGAGTCAATGACCTTACTTTGCTTTAATTTTTTTCTGAGTATATGTTATAAATATAATCTAAACTACATGTTTTTGTATCATTTTACATCTCCGTCTCTAGTTCCCTTTAGGCGTTAAAGGCTTAATACAAATAGCGCATTTCCACAAATAAACGACGCATCGCTTTTTCAATCAAGTCTCAAAAAATGTTTTATTCGTTTTTAATTTCAAATTTATATTTTTATTATTTGAACTGTGAGACTTTATCATTTAAAATTGAAATTTGTTTCTAGAAAGTTATAAACTTGTCGGATTGGTAAAACTTTGTTCAGTTACAAGAGGATGTTTCAATTGATTCTGATTTCGCATTTGATGTTTGAAGAGCGAAAATTAGAAAATATTAATTCAAAGTATTTCTGAAAAATTATGATAAAATATTTTAATAAAATAAATATAAGTATTCATTCAGCAAATATTTTGAAACTCCATGGTATAAAGGTGTATTCAAGCGGCTTAAGGATGCAAGCTGTGTAGTTGGCCGCGGGCGTCGGGGAAAGACCAGCTGGGAGACAACCGAATGTTTCCGAGAGTAGAAGTAGTTTGATAATGGTCAGTGGACTTCAAATAAATCTTTTTGCAACTATACAACCATTTTACAATGCAAACGTATCGATAGACATGGAGGAAAACCGGTGAATACAAATTTGGAAAAGGTTTTAGTGAAGCAAATTTTTGAGTATGGAGGAATATTAGAGTGACTCCAGCATCTGTTGCTGAAGAAGCTGTTGCTATGTCTAATGATCGTAAATTCAAGGAAAGCTGTGGACACTGCTGTAAAGTCTTAATTCTTGCGACCTGGCCGATCTGGGACCGAAACTGGGGTACCGAAGAGGCGAGCGCCTAGGACCTTTCAATAAAACAAAAAAATACTAATTCATAAAAGAAAATTATAACTTTTAGTTTATTTATTTTATTTAAAATTAAATATTTATTGCAATAAGCAATAATATTTAGCTAAATCAAATTAAATTTTTATTTTGAATGAGTCCTTCGAAATGTTAATAAAAGAATCTGTGAGAAGCCTTTCCATCAGATAAGACTCGTCATCCTTGACACAATCTCCTCTTGCCTTTGTTCTGCGACGAGCGCCAATGATCCGTGTCGACACTACTTGTACAAAGGACTCTGCTCTCAGAGACTCTATTTTTATCCTCTTCTCGTTCCTCATCTTTATCGATTGGCTCATCTTTTCTGGCGTAGCTAAACGATACACTTCGCTTATGCAACTCCCATCTTTATTATAATAATATATAATTATTGTTATTTTTAAACAAAGTTTATTAGATGAACTTTCGAAGAACAACTTTTCGGTAGAAACGCTCTTTGACTGAAGCCACAGAAAGACGAAATTCGGTGAACCAAAGTTAAAGAAATGAAGATAGAGAAACTAAAATAAAAGAATTCTAAATTATTTATTATTTAATTAAAAATAATTTAATTTATTATTCTATCACTTTGCGGGAGAACATTTTTTGATTATTAAATTTTTTGTTACTTGAAGAGAAAGAATAATTTATTAAAAAATATTTTTTATTTGAATTTCGACGACAAATAATTCGGGGGACAAAAAATTGACCACAAAAATCTACAATTAAACAATTTGACCATTGGAATGTTTGATGTTTTGTGTTTGAGTTTTGTGTGATTATTCGGAATCGTGTCTCTCCTACTATGATTACTCTGATTACTATGATTAATATTTTAATTCTTATTATCTGAAAATATGTAATGTTTAAATTTATTTATAAATTTAAATAATTTTAAAAATGTAAATAACTTAATTAATTTTATTTACAATTTTTAAATAAAAAAATTGAATTAATATTTTTAGATAATTAATAATCATTTTAATTTGTAACTAATAAAATTGGGAATAAATATTTTGCAATTTATGTAAATCTCCATTCGCTCAGATAATAAGATTAAAGTCATTAATTAATTAGAAAGATGTAATCGTACGAATCTTTGACAAGATTGTTCTCAGGACAATCAAACTTTTTGTATTAATAAAAGTATTAAAAGTAATTTTGGTGTTCTTAATATTAATAAAATACACAATTAAATATGTTAAGAGCACCGACGCAATTATTATGCACGCATTTATTACTATGAGGATTATTTTAATTTGTTTGAATGTGTAAATGTATTGGTGCTGTATGGTGATTTGAGTACGTTGAACTTAGAATGGTGATTCTCCACCCAAATGTAAATTGGTATTTCTTGTATCTACGGAAATTAACTGTTCACTGAATTAAAATAAGAATAACGAAATGATAATAATCTTATAAGTTTTAATTTTTGAGATTAAAAATAAAAATAAAATTTAGATATTTTAATAAGTTTAGAAAATTGTAAAATATAGATTTTATAATATATTTGTGTCTTGCAAGTTTAAGATAAGGAAATTGGAATAAAAAAATAGAGTTTTTATAATGAAATGGTTAAAATTATTAATTGTAATAAATATTTTTGGAAAGATTGTTCGAATAATCATTATTATAAAGATAAAAACAAGCCAATTAGAACGATGTCAAACTGTGAACGAGAGTTGTGATGACTCTAAAAGTGACTATAATAGTCTCAATGCTCTTAGCAATTTCTATTAATTACAAATAAAGGCATCACAACTTCAGGAAGGTCTTTCACCATTTGTCATCGTTCAAATTAGCTTGGTTTCTGAATTTTTCAATAATAATTATTCGAGCAAATTTCTTAACATTTATTATTATATTAACTTTAAAATATTTCAAAAAAAATTTAAAAATAATTAAACTAATTTTTAAATTATTAAAACTTCTAAAATTAAAACATTTTTTAATTTTGAAAAGTATTAATTATATTAAAAATTATTATTATTACTTTTATATTTTATTATTATTATGTTTTAAATTTAAATTTTATCAGATTATTAAAAGTTCATTAATTTTAAAAATGTAAATTCTGTCCGAATGATCAGCTATATTAAATGCAATAAAACACCAATTTTCCAAGTGGTCGGAGAATCACAATTCCAATTTCAGCACTCTCTCAGAAACACAACACTTTTATACACCACTTACAATATTCGTTAGAAAATAATTGGACTATGAAATGCCAATTAAGAAGAGAAGGACTGAACCTCACAATGCCGTCCGCAACTGTGGCTATCTTAATTTATGGACTCTATGTCCAAAAGGGAACCTAAATCGTTTGTGATAGATGATTATTTGAAGAATCTTTTTAACATTAAGAGCTGAACCAAATAATTAATGTCGACCAGATTTCGTTCTGTCAGGGTAAAATGTTTCTACTTCTTGACTCTTCTTAATTTGGTCAATTGATGGTTGTCTTCATTGAGTACGAAGATGCGACATCGCCATAGCCGCGTAACCTTTTTATCAATTATTTATTGATAATTTTAAAATTACAACCAAATCTTTGGCAAAGAGTCCTTCGGTAGAGCCCATAGAGTCGTGTATATCGTATTTAACTGAATTTATTTAATATAAATTAATTTAATCCTACATGCATATACCAGCCGAAAACGTATGTTTCAAACGCTCCTATCTTGTATTTTCGCGTCATATTTTAAAGTAGTTTTCTGCTCAACATGAAAAAAAACCTCGCTGGATACACGTATAACATTCTAACACTGCTCAACATGAATAAACTAACAGCATATAAATATTGCGCAGCGAAAGGTGAATATGTTTCGTTAATTTATATAAAATGTGTGGTTAAAATGTGTTTAAATTATGGACCTAATTGATTGCGATGAAGATTAATTTATATGATCCTACCGGCTTCAAAGCAAAGTATTTATTGTAATAAACTGATAACATTTGGCTTCTAAGGAGGTACACTCCAATTTAGATGTAAAACAGTTATCAGAAACTAGAAAATTATCAAAAATCGTGTTTTGGGGGCACTTGGTTTATTGGCCCCTCTTGTTCCTTGCATAAATTCAAGGTTGGAACATATATGTTCTACGTGGGAATTGCCAAATACTATCACATTATCCATAAAACATCATCATAGATAATTTCATTACATCTACCACAACTGAAGTCAAATGGTTGAATTACAGCACACGAAACTTTATGTTTGTCTCAAAGAAATATTGGAGGCGAAAGGAATAACAAATGCCGCTGAAATTACAATCCCAGATGAGGGGTAGAGAGATCGAGTGTGATTAAAATGGTCGATGTTGTGTTCCTGTGTTCCTCCCAAAACAACTCAAAATCCAAGACTCGAAACAAAAGTCCAAACAATCCAGAAGCCAAATGGCAATAACTTAATAACATTCAACTAAGTAGTTCGACGATTCTCGATCTTTTTCAACAAATATTCCAATTCACAAATCTGCAAAGACAAATTCGACACCAAGAATTAATCTCTTGTGAAAGTGTTTTAATTAATTACGCGTGATAAAAACTCAAAAAAAAATAATCTTGAGATAAAATTGAAATTAATTATGTGTAATTAATTTGAAATTAATAAAAATCGAAATTTGTTTAAATACTGGATGATGATTGGCTATTTAAACAAGCTGCCTTATAATAAACAAATGCATGTCTCAACTACAATACCTCAGCTATTTCTCATTCAATCGAATTTATTTGTTCACACATTAATTTAATCAACTTCAATCAGTCATCAAAATCTTTGACTGAAATAAAACTGACGCGAAATGCATTGGTCTTTGGAAAACCTCTGACCCCAAGACGCGGCGCGGCATCAGGTCGATGAATGTGCTTGGTAATTCAAAAACTTGCTCTCCCACTTGGTATGAAGCCCGGAGGGAACAGGTCGACTTGAACTCTATTTCGGTCAGTCTGTCATATAATTTAGGAAACAACATCCACACAAGTCGAGATCGCAATTTTTCCTGATAATAATCGTCGAACTACCACGTTCATGCAAATTAATGCAGAACATGTAGAACCAGGTACGATGATTGTCACCGGTCGTTGAAGATGTTTCAACACCTCGTCAGCACTGGATATGTTCCCTTTACAGTAAACCAATCTGGAATTTTTATTTGTCTCTGAATATTTATGAGGAAGTGAAGTGAAGACATGAAATGACAAATAGCCCAACACAACTAATGCAATTTTACATAAATAAAGTTTCCATATAAAGAACTCCTTTAGTTTCTTCGATCTGAACTAGAAACTGTCCAGAGAACCTCGAGCGACATCCTACATGCTCCAGTCGTGTTTAGTGATACTTAATTACAAATAATATTCATAAAATAAAACGACAGTCTTCTTGATTGAGGCCTAAAGTTAGACACAACCCTTGGCGTTCTCATTCTTTCCGACTGTAGCAGCATATGTTGAAATAACTGTTTCTTGATTTTAGGTTTTGGAAATAAATTCTATAATGTCAGCAACTGAGGTCTCTACTACAACCACCCTCTTTTGTTGTCATTGTTTCTTTCTAATGTATACCCCAGTAATTTGTGCGTTTATTAAAGATTATAATTAACAATTTGAAACTGCCTCCTTCTACAACCTTCAGTGCAGTTTAGCCTCTAATCTTACAAGTGAATCCATATCTTTCTCTTGAAGAATTTCATGTTCGAATTTTTATCCCAATGAAAATGATGAATATTAAATAGCCCTAACCCTTTTCTTAATTCATAGCACCTTACCCAAGCATCCTCATGCACCCGCACCCTTGCAATAATCCTCCAGTCCTCCTTCGCCGCCCTCTTCTTCACACATTCGTGCCATTATTCGCAGGGAATGATTCTTTGAAATTAAATCGAACTGAATTACCAAAAATTTATTTTCTTTCTCATTTTGATTGATGAAATGAAAAATAAATTAATTTTTGTAAAAATTGATGTGTTAAAATTAATAAAGAATGAGAAAAGAAATTGCAGGAATTAATTGAGGTATTCATTTGATATGGGAATCTCTGGATGTCTGTCTGCGCTCTGCGCGAACGGAGCTTGGCTTCAATTTCTGTTCTTTCTGTCGCACTTGCTCCTCGCGCTCTTTTTTCAATTAAAATAGAAATTAAATTTCCCTATGTCCAAAATATCTTCAGTTGAATTGCTCTTCATTACCGTTGGATTGCCGGCCGCCAATTATGAAGAGAACTTTCCTTCTGACGCATGAGACGGTGGGGAAAACCTCTTGAAAATCGTACGGGCATCCGGGACTAGTGATCTCGAGAATCGAGTTGTTGACGAACGGGAGGCCGTAATCGCCGCGCGGTCAGCGGACTTACGCTGCTTCCCCCAACGAGAACTAAACGACCTCGGACTAATTTCTGTCCCGCCCTTTCATTAATACAAAACAAGAGACTCTTTTGAGAAACAAAACATTTCCCCTAATTATCTTTTAATATTTCCATTAAAATCGGTTTAATTTTATTTTTTGGATAAAAATAATTAAAATTAATAAAACAAGAAAAAATATTTTTATTTTATTTTTTTCAACATTTTTTTAATTACGATTTTGAAATTTTTGTCCTATTTTTTTACTTTTTTAGGAAAGAAAATGTCAGAAGATGTTCTACGGCGCCCCCGACTTGAGGGGGTCGCGAAGGCGCTCGGACAGTATTAGTCGGAAATATAATTACATGCAACAGCAAGAATGACTGAAGGAAATCGCTCCTCGCGCTCTGGCTTTAATGGAAATTATTGAAAAAAGTAATTGTATTATATTGATAGAGATTAGAGGAAATAATTCGGCCGGGTCTCTCCCTCATTAACTCATTTCCATGCGTCCCCCATCCGACCTCGCGGGGCCAGTCGACAAATTCTATTAGGACATATTTCCGTCTGATCTTTCGAGAATTTGATCGCATTTTCTTTTACAATTTCAAATTGAAATTCTCTCAATATTTTGTTTTTAACAAAAAAGAAACAAAATAAATCGCTTCGGCTCGTCCTTTATCTCGACTCTTTGGGGGGTCGACTGTGATGATTAGCATTAATTTATCCCCTTGCAGTGGTTCCAGGACGACGTCCCTCGCGCGGGTTACCGGACTGTACTCCCAATTGACTTTAAAGAATATTGAAAATATTTACAATTACATCAAACTTAACCGATAACTTATTGATTAATTGTTTTGTATAATGTAAAAAGTTCGACTATTTGGTTGTTTGCTGTGCATGTTCCACCGAAATTCAAATGTGACCAAAATTCCCAAGAGATTATCCTCATCAAGAGGATGCTTGAGAGTTACTTCTTATTTCTAAGAAAATAATGTACCACGGAATCTCCGAGTTCCTTATTCGACCAATCAGATTGCAGTTCACTTTCTTTGAAGACGTTAGTACAAATTTATCTTTTGTTTAACTTAAAATATCAAATTTTAAAATATAAGTTTTTTTTGTTCATCTGAGTCATATTAACACTAAGTAGCAAGCTGTAGTGCCCATTATTGTAAAAAATTGTGACTCTCTAACAAATTCATATTTTTTTATTAAATTAATTTTTTTAATTATTATTATAACTGTTATGCGAATTGGAATTAAATTCAGAGTGGACTAAAATTAGAAATTAAAAATCCAATTTCAATAATTAATTAAATTGGATTTTAAAAAACACATGCTTGTTTTAATATTCACAATTCTTCTGTTAAATGTTATATTAATAAATTTTTACAAATTCTCTATTTTTCATGAGTGATTTCTACCGCGAGTTGATGACTCCGGAAAACGGTCGCCGCTTCACAAGCACTGGCGCAAATTACTTGACTGAAAGACTCATGATCTTTACATTAGGTGCGTACATGGAATGCTTCAGTAAAACTTATAGTCTCTCGTTCTCTTTCGAATGGTGCAAGTAATCTTCCGAGCAACCCCGATGGCCTGCGTTAGTTGATCATAATTATAACAAAGGATGAGTATATTATTGGAAAATTGTTCTGATACCTTAGTGAAGAGAGGCGGAAAATATTCAATTGTTTCAGCAAGTGAGTTTCACTACCAGAGTGTTCGTTGATAACACATATACCTACACGTGAAAGACACATTCCAGTTTCCTTGATTAAGTAAGTTATAATGGTTCGCAACTCCTCTTTAGGACTGTCAGAATAAGCTCTGGGCGAAATCGACTTAAAAGTCCAGACAGACCATCTCTCACCTCAAAGTTGATTTGTGTTTTCCACTGAAAAAGGAATATCCTTTCACCTCTAAAATTTCTTGTCATGTAATACACGGAGCCCTAAGACACAGGATCTTCTAGGTACACTTATGTTCAATAATTTCACAACATCTTTTTGGAAGACCGAATAATTTGAGGAATATTTGAGCAATAAGATATTTAATTCTCCATAATATAAAAGTCATCCAAAATGATAATGAGATCCTTCAGGTGCTATTTGGAAGGGAAAGGCGTTTTACTGACTGTACCCCATTCAAGCAGGTATGAAATCAGACCCTTTAATTTTTCCCTACCCTCTTTTGATCAAGTAACATAATCGAAAGACCGGTCTCATCCGAGGGGCCCCTTCGCCGACCATCCAAGCATTATTACTACAATATGTAATCATTATTTGAGCCCCTTTGGACCGAATCGCTGTTCTACTCAAAGATCCCCGAAATAATTCTCTCTGATCGATTTTTATTTTCCATAATTTAATTTTGAATAATACATTCATCTGACAGAAATAAATAAATAAATAAATTCCCTTTGCGTTTGGGGCAGAGACATATTTCATTAGGAACCTCTCTTTGATTTTCCTGTTTATTTCATGCGGGTTTTGTCGAAACGTTTTCAATGTGAGATGAAAAAGATCGCTTGAAGGGAGCCCCCAGTAGCAAGGGGTAGATACAATCGCATTGATAGAACAGCGCCGGAACCCGCTGAATAAAAATTTCATGTTTTCCTTAAAAATAGAATGAAGCCGCTATTTGGGTAATTGCCTGGGGCGCCACTCGCTCCTTAGTCGGCCCTAAGCTAATGGGAAATGGAAATCAAGTTGAATATGTCCATCCGCACGGAGTATCGACATCGCATTGAATGAGAACAATCAGGAAACTCTCGACATATATCAGAGTCAGTTGAGAGATATTATATATGTATATATGTATATATATATTTATTTATATGTATATCAATGGGATGTCACAATTATCACTGATCACGGTTTTATCAAATTATGAAAAAATAATTGATTAATTTCATCACAAAGCACATCTGGATGCGTATAATTATTTGATGGGGGGATCTGCTGGCAAATGCTGCCGCCGCCAGAATCTATTTTCCCGCTGAGTGTAGCCATAGGAATATTAACGTCCCCTCTCTCGCTTGAGCAGTTTTTGAATGTCGATGTTTGACCTGACGGAGAGACTATACTGAGACTGACTTGACGTTTAAATGAGTTTACCGTTGCGTTTAAGACGGATCACGTTCGTCCTACTAGCGTCATCCTCGCTGGCCCCGCGACCGCTGTCTGACTGCATATCTTCTTTTATTTCATCCTCATTGTTTGTGTCTACATAATGGCCAAACGTCGCATACGCGTGACTGCCGTAGTTGCTCATTATCGGGCATTGGGAACATAAACCGTAGTCGATTCTAGAGACAGGATTTTTCAATGTCCCCATGAGGCTTCCGTGACATCGTTGAAGCGTCGAGGAGGATATATACCCTATCTGGTCATTCTACAATTAATAATACGATAGAACTAAATATTCCTTCATGATAGAAAAATAAATAAATAATGTTTAACTAATTGACATTATCATTTATTAAAATATATATTCCGCCTTCGTTTGTATCAGATGGAAGAAGGTCTGACGGAATACAAAGGCTGTGATCGATAAGGATGGTAAAGAGATCTAAGGGTGATATGTGAGTAGATGCGCCATTCGGCACTGATAGGCGTGATCAGGTTTTTCGATTATAAATATGTGTTCAATGTGAGAATAATATAATGTCTTAGAGTTCATATTAGGAAGAAAGAAACAGAACTGAGGCTACGCTAACTAGACTCTACTTGGGGTCTTGTCTCGGCCATGATATTCCCCTTTAACTTTATCTTTAGTGCTAACTTTTGGCTTTAAATCCCCTTTGGGGAATAAACGACCCATTGGTATTAATATGTTTTCCTTAAATAGCTGCTAAGCAGAGACGAACCCGTGTATAAAATAGAAATTAAAATAGCAAAAGCAATATTTATAATCCCAAAGAAATATTCCGCAAGTGTTCTTTGATCATCGCAATCAGAGGATAATCAAGCTTCCTCAGGAGGAGGGGGCCACGGAGGCGGATTATCCGCTAACTCGGTAAGCTGCAATCAAATGAACCTGATAGCGACAATCACGTTCCATAATCTTTTGTATATTAATATATTTAAATTTTTAGAAATAAAATCATTTATAAATTATAGGAAATATAAAATAAACTTTGTGTAATTTTAAATTGTTTGAATGTGTAAATGTATAAATGCTGTATGTTTATTTGAATATACTGAAATTAGAATGGTGATTCTCCACCCAGATGGAAATTGGTATTTTTTGTATTTACAGTGATCGACTATTCGAATATAAATAAAATATTAATTTGATAAGTTCATATTTTTAAATAAATAATTAAAATTAAGTTTAATATTATTTTTAAAAATTTAAATTAAATTCATTTTTAACTATTTGATGACATTTTTATTATTTTGTGTTTTTATTTAGAAATGATTGAAATTATTATTTTTAATTAATATTTTTAGAAATTAAATATTTTAAAAAGACTTAGAAAAATTGTTCGAATAATCATGATTAAAAATAGAAATAAGAAAACCAATTAGAACAATGACAAACGATGAAAGATCTTCTGAGAGTCGTAATGACTCTAAATGTGATTGTAATAAACATTCAAATGAGACTTGTCTAAATGTTCTTAATAATTATATTAAAACTTTTAGAAATCAAATTATTTATAAATTATAGGAAATATAAAATAAATTTTGTATCATTTCTTTCAGAGAGATTTCTCATTCTTTATGTCATACGCAAATGGAACGTATTGACATCAGAATTCAACGTGGCTAC
>MQRK01252919.1:0-16955 GCA_001938485.1 Girardia tigrina | reverse complement strand
TTATTTGTATTATAGATGAATTAATTTGATATTTTACGATAATCTAAATACAATTCTAAAATAATTTGAAGAAATCAAATAAAAAAGTTAACAAATAAAAATTTTATTCGCATTTAAAATTTTTTTCTCAAATTCAAAAGAATTCGGACATCTACTATTTTAAATCTTGTAACATCACCCTTTGCTTTTATGACATCTTCCATTCTTCTATTCATTGAATTGAATAAATCCTGACATTTATCAATGGGAAAACTATTCCATATTGCTAAAATTTTATTCTTCAAATCAATTTTATTTTTAGGACTTTTTTTCGTAATTCCTTTTTCATAATTGCCCAAACATTCTCTATGAGACTTAAATCTGAGCTTCCTGAAGGCCATGTCCAGAAGAACATATTATTTTTCATCATCCAAGTTTTCGTAAATTTAGAAGTATGACAAGATGCTCCATCTTGTTGAAAAATGAAATCTCCATTGTCAAAATATTGCGTAATAGATTGGATGAGACTTTCCGTTAATATCTCGGTTCATTGTGCCCTCTATGAAGTGAAGACTACCAAGTCCTTTGCTTGTCATACAACCCTAAATCATTACACTTTCTGGAAATTTCGGAGTTCGGTTTAAACAGTCCGATAATAATGATTCGGTACTAAGTCTTAAGATCGATTTTCCATTTTCGCCCATAGACAATTCAAAACGAGATTCATCTGAAAAAAATAACTTTATTCCAATCATTTTGGCTCCATTTACTATGATTAAGTGCCCATTCAAGTCCCTTTTTCTTTTGAATAGATGACAGAAACGGTTTGTTTTTAGCTTTAAAGAAGTGTTACGCAATGCTTATATTTCATTAAGAAAATCTCACCTTGTAGAATGAATAATTTAATTTATGTATTCGACGTAGACAAGTGAACGGAGAAGTATGCCTGTTTGCATACTCCATTTTCGTTGATTTCTTGAACAGTAGCACGTCGATATTGAGGAATTAACCGGTTATCAGTATTCTTCAAACACCGGTTATCAGTAGCGGAAGTCAACTTTGGTCGTTCAGATTTCTTTGGCAATGAGTTATTCTGGCGATATTTAGCTTTTTTAATGTTATCGAACACCGTCGATTTACTTATCTCTAAAATTTGTGAAATTTCCCTTACTGGTTTTCCTTTAACATGCATGGCAAATATTTTTTCACGCATTTGCATATGTATCTTTTTTCCACGAACCATATTTTAAAAATAACGAAAATTTAATCGATTGAAATGTTTAAACAATAATAACTACATGTGTTTTTACTAATAATCCATATTGAATTTAAAATAATTCATTGCCTACATTTATATTATAATTTTTATTAAGTGTCCGAATTCTTTTGAATTTGAGAACAAATTTTTAAATGCGAATAAAATTTTTATTAGTTAACTTTTTTATTTGATTTCTTCAAATTATTTTAGAATTTTATTTAGATTATCGTAAAATATCAAATTAATTCATCTATAATACAAATAAGTACATATTATTTATAATTTAAAATTTTTAATAAGAATTATTTTACGTGTCCAAATACATATGGATTTGGGTAGTAATATATACATTTATAAAATTTATTGTAATTTTTTTCTTAAAAAGTTTTAAATTGTAATTATATGAATTTTTGGAAAAAAATAATTAATGATTTTTTTAAAATAATATGATGGTAAATTATAAAAGTTTGAATGCCGATTAAATAAAAGAATTTCATGTTTTGAATTTTTGAATATAATTAGTAATTAAAATTAGCGTTTTCTCATATCATTATTTTCTCCGACAAATCAAAAGCGATTGACAAATGTTTCCGATGTGAAACTAGTCGTAAAAACCGATAGAAAACGTCGTCGATTTGAAATAGCGTATTTTCCGAATAAAGTGATCGCTTGGCGACAAAAACTTGAATTTCAAATCCAAACTCTGCAAAACGATCTGATTTACACGAATGTGTCGAAAGCGGGAATCACGAGAAAAGACAATTCGAAAGACGCTTTTCAAATGATGAATATTTTGGAGATTTATAAAATTATATTGGAGAAAGGAGAGCTGGAATTGACGGAGAAAATGAGACAATTTGTGGTGGATATCGCAAAAATTGTGACTACTAAAACATTGAATCTGAGTACAAAACTATGCTTTCCACCGGGTGTGATCAAAGAAATGATTCACGATTGTCACATCGATTTGCAACCGAATAAATCCGCAAAACAACAATCTCTCGACGTTCTTTGAATGTTGATAAAGAAATTGATTGTTCCGATCGATGTCGCTCTTTTATCTATCAACATCATTGCGACATATAAACAAATTAAATCAATCAAACGAGAATTATTGAGTAATTGTGAGAATATTTTCTCAGAGGTGCCGTAAGAGAACGATTTAGAGATGGAGGCGATTTTTGAACCGGAAAATCATGATTTATTCAAAGAAAATTTCGAAGCAAAATGCACAATCGAATTACACAAAAAATGCAACAATATATATATATATATATATATATATATATATATATATATCCAATAAGAGGTGTTATTTTGAAAAGCACGGTATTTCGATAGATGTCACTTTTGAAGCTGTTATTTTTTGACATTTGAGAACTAGAAACTACGCCATTAATAAAAGTGGAACGATACACGCTTCAACAACGCATTCAAATTATTAAAATTCACTATAAAATGGTGGAAATTTGGCAGAAACGGTTCGTAAAACTCAAACATTTTTTGCTCGTCTTGAAGCATTTTGTCGGACCACAATACAGAATTTGGTGAAAAAATTGGAGCTGTTGGGACAAGTTAGTGATGTGAAGCATAAAACCCATGAACTTCGCTCAAGAACAGCCGAGGTTAAAAAAGTGTTGAAAAAATCCTTGTCATTCTTTGGAATTAGGCATACTACAAATGCCTATACACCGTATTTTGCATAAAGATTTGAGTCTTAAGGCTTATAAGGTTCAGTTAACGCAAAAACTCCGGCCAACCGATCACCAACAACATCATGTCTTCACTGATTGGATCCTGAAATGCATAAAAATGATCCGGAATTCCATCAAACAATCATCTTTAGTGATGAAACCCATTTCCACCTCGGTGGCTTCGTTAACAAGAAAAATGTCGCATTTGGAGCTCAGAAAACGCAAGTGTTATTGTTGAAAAGCCTCTTTATCCTCAACATGTGACTGTTTGGCGTGGTCTATGGTCCGGCGGGGTCATTGGACCTTACCTTTTCGAAAATGAGGCTGGAACAACAGTTACTGAGAATGGATTGCCCTATTGAGAGATGATTAATATTTTTTATGACCGGAATAGGATGGTATTAATCTGGATCACGTTTACTTTCAACAACACAGCACTACGTGCCACACAAGCATTTGATCTTTTACGGAAAAGTTTCCGAATCATGTTACCTCTCGATGACAATTGATCCACCGAGATCTTGTGATGTGACACCTTGCGACTTCTTCCTTTAGCGTCATGCGAAAGAGAAGGTCTACACCAACAGTCAAGCATCGATTCAAGATTTCAAAGATGGAATTCGTGAAGCTATCAAGGACATAGGGCAACCACTGCAATTTGGTTATGGAAAATTTCATGAAATGAATATGGTCCTGTAGGCGTAGTCGTGGTGGTCATTTGGCTGATGTTATTTACCATTACTAACGGTATACCTTCCTCTTTATAATGTAAAAAATATACGATCATTTATCTTATAAAAATGGATTTTTCTTTGAATATCAAAATAACACCTCTTATTGGAAAACCCTTTAGTATTACAGATAATTAATTTCGAAGGTATAACTATTATCGTCAGGACATAAATGTAATAAAACAACATGAGAATAATATATATTTAAAGGAAACACTGAACGGTAAAACAGGCGATTTAATGAAATAGATTAAATAATGAATCACATTAAATAACATTAAATAAATAGCAGTTACAAATTTTGAATCTGCTTATATAGGTAAGCAGTGATTATGTTCTCATTGGCTAATTGTTTAATCTAAAAAAAACTCAATAAAGTGGTAGAGATCTGATGTATAGTTTCATATTCACTGGGCACTCTCTATCAATATTAAATTAAACTGGGTGCATAAAAAATTGCCTTTTCAATGATTGCTTAAAAACGTATCAAGTTGATATGCATGCTTCTGTCTTAAGTGCTTTTATGCGTTTATTTCTTTAAATACTAAAATACATTTAAAATCATCACAACTTTGGGAAGTTCTTTCACCATTTGCTGTCATTCTAAGTAATGTTAAAAAAGATTTTGTTTATTAGAAATCTAGATGTTATCCATTACTACATATCTTTGCTCTTCGTGTAATAGTGGGAGTAGATTGCTTTCGAGGAAAATAATATGTTATAGAATTGGTAAAGAAGCGATTTATTATAGAAGTAAATAAATTCATCGAACTTAAACGATTCTTACGATTAAAAGACGAGATAAAATATATTTGTAATGGATAAAAATTCCAAATTAAAATAAGATAGTTGCGATGTAAGCTCAATATGAATTATATGTTTATTGATTCAAGAATTACTAAAATAAGAATTAAGTGAAAAAAAACGAGAAAATAGAAATAATGTTATAGAAACGTTATTGAATTGGAATACATACCAGAATTAGGATTTGGAGAATAATCCTTCGTTACATCATTTATAAGCGCTGCCTGAGACCAAAATTTTTTCATACTTCCAGGAATTATATTAGTAGATGAAGTCTCCTTCTTTTCTTCATGTCCCTGAGATTTTGAATTCGTTTCTTGATGAAGAACTTCATCAAAAGAATGACATCTTAATGAATTGGTTGTAGATTCTGGAGAAGAGTCATTAGGTTTGCACTGACTTCTGATTAAAATTCAACTGTTTCAATTGATGCAAATGAAAAAAAACAATCATACATATGATTATGAACCTCAATATAAAATATGTCTACCCATTAAAAATTTTGAGATATTAGAAATTGGATTTATGATTAAATTCTATTTTTCTATTTATTAATTACTAATACTTTTCATTTAACTAAATTCTGCAATACTCTAAATTATTTTTTAAAAATGTTAAAGTACTCATATTTGTCTCCTAAATTAAATAAAATTAAAATTTTATAACAAAGAATGATAGTCTTTTTATTTAAAATTTTTATTAGAAAGCAAGTTTCGCAACGTTTGTAGCATCATTAGTTCTTTATTTTAATACACTGTTATTGTTTATACAGCCAGATAACCCTTTCGCGCAATTTATTACATAAAAAATACTTTAATCTAATTGGAAGAATCATATTGCATGTTTCAACAAGGTTTATTAAGCTTTATTAACGGTGCTTCAGTAATTATCCGTTAATAATTGTGATAAAAATTACTAATCGAAACCTGAAAGTAACTACCATGTGAGTAGTATGTATTTGAGATAGATAGAGTCACCGGAAATTTATCCCACAGACCCACTTTGGGTCTGTTAGAAGACAAAGATTCTACTCTGAAATATATTTATTAAACTAACATACAAACATACATACATAGTTTATATACTAAATAAAAGGAGAGTCAAAGGTTAATTCTGTTCTCGACCCGGTAATAGATATATTAGATATATAATACAAATTTATAAATATTCTAAATTTGTTGATTGCGTAATATTTTGTATTATTAATTTAATTTAATTTTGTAAATTTCACAGGGTCCTCGTTAGATAATTTCT
Organism: Girardia tigrina; assembly: GCA_001938485.1. Lineage (NCBI taxonomy): Eukaryota > Metazoa > Platyhelminthes > Tricladida > Dugesiidae > Girardia > Girardia tigrina. The sequence continues at coordinate 11,235 of MQRK01252919.1, read as the reverse complement.
CCTTGTTTGATTCTGAATCAAGTATATGTTTTTTTTCGAAAAATGTTATAATGTGATTAAAAAAATTAGTAACGAAAATAAAAAAATGGATATATCAGAATGAGAAATTAATTCGGTAATACGTACTCAAATACAAAGAAGATTCTGAAATATTTCACTTAAAAAAGGGATAAGAACATTCATCTTGTTCGAAACGAATCAAATAATTTCTAAAAGATCGATGAAATTGTTGCAGTTGCATGTTGAATACACTGTTGAATACTTTTAAGAGAACATTGTTAATTATAGTTCTTATAAATGTATTTTTATGAGTATTTGAGATAATCCTTTCTTTTGTATTTGTTATTGGAAATATTTATTTTTGTTATATAAATATGTGTGAATTTTACTGATATGTAAAGAATCTCGAAAAAGCAATCTAAAAAAAGTTAAGATAATTAAAAGAAATAATTAAATAAATAAATATGTATAACAAAATTAATAAAATAATAACAGAAAAATAATAACTAAAGTAGAATTAAAACTAATTTCGATACAAAAATAATCAACCACAACGTAATAATTTTGAATAATACTAGTGACATTGCTTGTCGAGTTTTGTTACCTTATTTAAAAAATAATAAAGACTTGTATAGTGAGTCTGTATCAAAAGTGGTGAGTTTTCTGTAAAAAGAGACTGAGTTAAATTTTTGTTGAAAATAAATCATTGATTCTAGTTTTGTGGAAAATGTTTCTTAAAAAAATAAAAACAACAAAATCTGTGTCGAAATTATAACGATTACAAATAAATTCATTGATGAACGAATGTCCAATAAAAAAACGACAGATCGATTCGATGATAGAAGTTGCTAATATATCTGGCGGTTTGATCTTAGAAGACTGCAAATTATTATCCAACACATACAATATCGTAATTGGAAATCGGAAAGCATCGTGGAAAATAATGATTAACATCGAACAACTGACCAAACAAAAAGATCTGTCTCAACCTCCATTGATTAAAATCTACCGAAATCAAATCAAAAATGAATTAAAAGACGTCTGCTCCGAGGTTATAACTTTTCTCTATAAGTTCTCGTTGATAATTGCCAATGCTTATGAAGCTAAAGTGCTCTCAACAATGAAAGGCGATCGTTATCGTTATCTGTTCATATTATTCGTCAACCCTTGAAGAAAATATTGCGAAATTCAATTACCAACAGCATATCGTTAAACACGAGATGTGCTAACAATCTTTTGAATGTCGACGTTTTGGCTTGTCGATATTTTGCCTGTCGATGTTTTAGCCTGCTCCCAAAATTTAATATCTAAGGTACAAATTTTTTGTTAAGTATAAAGTAAAATATACATTTTGCGAAAAAAAGTTTTTTTCATATAAATTTTTAAAAATGACGACAGACTATTTAAAAAAAACAAAAAAAAACGATCGTCAGAATTTTTTGTGATTAATTTCAACGAATCAACCGTCATCATCAGTGTGATGAATATTTTAAATTGTTTGAATGTGTAAATGTAGCGATGCGGTATGTTGATTTAAGTATGTTGAATTTAAAATGGTGATTCTCCCACCCAGATGGAAATTGGTATTTTTTATATTTAAATTTAAAGTGATTGACTATTCGAACATAATTAAAATAATCATTTTATAAGTTGATATTTTTAATTTAACAATTAAAATTAAGTTTAATATTTTTTGGTAAAATTTAAATTAAATGTATTTTTAATAATTTGATGACATTTTTATTATTTTGGGATTTATTGAGAAATAGTAAATTTTATTATTTTTAATTAATATTAATTAATACTCCCTCTGTCCGGAAATATGGTATACATTTTAGCGATTTTTGTTGTCCGGAAATATGGTATACATTTGCGAAAAAATAAAATAAATCAAAAAATGTACATGACAAATATATTATGTTAACTTTGTTTTAAACATTTTAATTAAATAAGAATGATTTTTTTTCACTCGAAATTTGTTTTGGCTTTATTCTACGCTTTTTTTTCTATTTAAAATGATAATGAAAAATGATGAAATTCTATTTAGAATCACTTTAAATGTTTTGTTCTGATTTTAAAGAAAAATATTAATCTACAGACAACAATTTATCAATATGCACGATTCTGGAATGTATTTTAAATGTTTTTATACATTTAGTAATTGTACTCGTCTTGCAGCGGTATTAATTTTATTTGTCTCAAGAAACACTGATGTTTGAGCGTTACGTTTTTAATTAAGAATGACATTGCTTACGTCAAATATTTCAGGTTATATTGTCATGAGTATTTACTATAACAATGTAATGACAGTTGCCAATTTATTTTTATAATCACGATAATCTACGATTTCGGCAGATAAGGTTTTTTATTATTCGTTAATCACCATTATCTTCTTACGTTTTTCGGCACTTAAACATTCCTATTCCGTGAAATTGAGATGTATTGACATTTTTCAATATTTCACATGTTTCAGATCCCAAATATCTTACAAAATTGTATTGATACATACTTTCGAAATACTAACATCATCATCAATGTAACTCACAGTCATTAATTGGTTACCAAACAAAAGTTCCTTGATTTTCTAGACGTTTGATTCAAAAATCGAGGTTTAATATCGTTTGGAACATTCTTCTTTGACACTTACCGACCTTCTTTGAACTATTTAAATAAGTTGTAAACATTCTTTTCCGTCAAAGCATGGTATCAGAAGGTTTTCTGCTACATCCTGAACGTTTCTGCAAACAAAATTGAACTCCGCAATCAAAATCTATCGCAAATTATTTACTTAACATAATTAAACTTTGTAAAAATCGTCAAACGCAAAGTAAAGTTATATAAACCTAGTCTCGTCAGATGTTGGTGATAAACATTAGCGCAATTATTAACAATCAATAAAATAATTCAGTTCTCAAATGAGCTCCAATAAATTTATAATGCGATCCGAAAATTGTGAAATGCTGATTTAAATAATTTTATAAATTTAAACAAAACTAAATAATTAAAATAATAATAGTAATTATCATAATGATATAAATAATAATAATAATAATAATATTTATATTATTAATAAAATTAGACGTAACTTTTAAAGGGAACTGCAGAAGTTTAAATTGGTTTAGGTAGGATCCCACCGTTCATGAGTTTTGTCATGTACATATTCATAAAAAAGTATGGTTTTACATTGTCATAGATAAACCTGTTTAAACTCTTCATGGCCACAAGACTTGTGTGAAGTAATTAAATTAACTAAAATTTTAATTCGAAATAACTTTTTAAAAATGTTAATACTGGAAATTGTCAAAATAAGTTATAAAAAACCTTTTGCACAAGCCTTACGTTCTTGGTACGATTAACTGGCGTATAACAGTTGTCGTAATTAGTCATTTGCAATTTGCACATAAATAGTTTGAACAACACAAACCATTTAATTACTTAACCTAAGTATCAAGAAAAATCTTTTCTGACAGAATCCTCGTTTTAGGTAATAGAAATGAGTTTATACAATTAATGTATTTTCGTGAATATTTACATATTAAACAATAATTTTAACTTTTTTAATCCATAATAATTTTGTTTTGAACTCATTTCTTTAATGAAGCAATGTAAAAGATGCTCAATCGCCAACATGGGAATCTTTTCATCGAGTTCTGAACTGTTAAGTTTGTCGAGAATTCGCCTGAACATCGATAAATAGGCTGGTAACCGCTGAGAAGGAAGCTGTATAAACGATCCCATTTCCAAACTGTTACAGTGCTCGTTGTGTTGAAGAATCTAAATATGTAATTTAATATTTTTTGAAAGAACGTAAAAATTAATGAAATTAAAAATAACAATTCGAAATTGAAACAAAATTACAATATTCTTGTTAGTTTTTAATAAGAATTACACAATAACTTCTTTTCCCAAATATATTTAATAATTAAAACAAATACATAAAAAATGCGAGAATTAATGATGAAATAATTGGAACCACATTTAATTAATTTTATATAAATTACTATTTGTTTGAATGATTATAATTTTGAATAATAGTTTAATAATAATAATATTCTTCCTAACATCCCCCTTTCTTAAAAGACCTTAACCATTCTATATTGCGTATAATTTTTTTACCAATGTCGTTTTCCAACTCATAACTGCGATCATGAAATTTTTTAATGACTCGATAAGGACCTTCATACCTGTGTTCATCTTTCCCACGACCTTCTTTTTTTACTAACACTTTGTCATCTATTTCGAAAAACCTATTTCCACGATTATCATTTTGATAAGTAATTAAATTTTGATTTTTGAGAGCTGTTTGTTTCCGTTCTTCTCTATTACCAGCTCTATTTGTATCACCCCATTCTCTATTGATTTTAAATCTGAAAATTATTTCTGCTGGACTCATTTGTAATGATTTTTTCATAGTAGCATTTAAACAAAATTCAATTTCTGGAAGTAAATCGACCCAATTCCTACTTTTATCTGTCTCACTTGTCGTGTTGATATAATCCCGAATAGTCCTAAATTGCCTTTCAATTATACCATTTGTATTATGGTGGTATGGACTTGAAAACTCTAACTTGATATGAAATTTTTCACACATAATTCTAATTAATTTCGATTCAAATGTCTTTCCACGATCAACATGAATAATTCTTGGCGCACCGAATTTCAATATCCAGTTGTTCAAAATAGTTCGAGATGTAGTCTCTTCATCTCGTTTAGCAACTGCAGATAGTGAAATATATCTACTAAATTGGTCAATTATACCTAATATATACTTTTTGCCATATTTATTGGCCTTTAAAGGTTCACAGAAATATATGAATATTGATTCGAATCGATAATCGCATTTCTGTTTGATTATAACTTCTTTTGTCCTTGTTGTTAATACTTTCCTTTTTTTGACATACTTCACATGTTTCTATTATTTCCTTGACCTTTTCTTTAAGATTTTCCATTGCATAAGTGTCTTTTATGTAATTGAAAACTTTTCTATACCAACATGGCACAACATTGAATGAATATATTGAATAAATTGACTTCTATTAATAGCCGGAATCCATATTTTTCTATCGTGTGTCATTACCACTCCTTGGGTTAACGTATATTCATCTATTTCATAATTATTTATCCGTCTTTTAATCTCCTCAATTTCTTTGTTATCATGTTGCCATTTGAAAACATCTGATTCAGAAAGTGATGCTAAAACTTTGGTCTTCAGTTTTCCTTTTTTAGACTCCTCGTGTTGCATTTGACATTGACAGCACATATCACAATCCCTCCTTGATAATGTATCTGCATTTGAATGATACAAGCCCTTTCAATACTCTAATTTCATATCTAAACTACTTAAAAAGTTTAACCACGTTTGAAACTGGGATGTTATAGGTTTCTTCGTTGTCAGCATGAAAGTTATTGCTTTGTGATCCGTTCTTAAAGTAAACTGTCTGCCATATAAATAGTGCTTAAAGTGTTGTATGAAAAAATAAATTGCTAACAACTCCTTCCTTGTTATGCAGTATCCAATTTCATGTGATCCATAGGCAATTACTTTTTCATTCCCTTCGTCATCTAACTGAGATAAAACTGCACCAATCGTATTGTGACTTGTATCTGTATCTAAAATGAAATCCTTATTGAAATCAGGATATGCTAGCACTGGTTTTTTCGCTAGAGCTTCCTTCAATTGACAAAATGATTTTTCACATTCATCGTTCCAAAAGAGTTTTTTCTTGTTGCTGCCACAGAGAGTTTCTAGATTCCTAGCAAATTTAGAAAAAATGTTCGTATAATTATAAAAAAATAAGAAATAAAAACCAATTAGAATGATGTCAAACTGTGAACAATCTTTCGAGAGTTGTGAGGACTCTAAATGTGATAATAACAAATGTTCAAAGAATAATTGTCTCAATAATCTTAACATATCACATAAATAAACTTGAAAAAAGATGGCAATTTTTTATTGAAAACAAATACACATCATTTAAAAAGTATATTTTATGATAATATATTTCGACGGCTTAACTGTCATCATGAGATCACTGAGTATGTTCTTCTATATTGCTTTTATATAAGAAATGAATGATTATATAATCAATTACATAAGTCTAATCGAAAACTCTTAACGAATTAGTTGAGAGTGCTGTTTGAAGATTGATTTTTGGATCACATAATCTTACTAACAATGCTTTTGTAATGACATACGTAATTGATTACACAACCATTCATTTCTTATATAAAAGCAATAAAAAAGAACATAATCAGTGATCTGATGATGACGATTAAACCGTCGACATATATTATCATAGAATATATTTTAAATGGCGTGTATTTGTTTTCAATATCTCATAAAGTTTATTTTTTGAATAGAAGTCTCAAGATAACAAGTAAATTTATAAAATCAGTAGTTTTTCTATTAATAAAACATTTTTCGTAAATATAGATGACCACTCTTATTTCTTCAATAGCGAAGTGTAAATATCTAGTAGAAATTTTTGGAATTAAATTTAGAAACCCGTTGGTAAACTTTTGGTACCAAAATATACTTGAACCATTTTGTTACGGGTTTTCTTAAAAACATCAATCGAGAATATACGTTCCTCGTTTTCTCGACCTGTATATGCAAAAACGTATACATACATTTCTAGTAACGAAAGGGTTGATTATCAAAATGTCCTATAAATCCTCTAGATTCTAGAGGATACCTTATTTTTAAGTAATCTGTTCGAAGAGAATAATATTTTCCGATTTAATATTTGATTTGAATTTAATATACCTATAACTTAAAATCTTAACATTTTTTTAGTACTGGAAAACTAAAAACAGAAATTTTAGAAATTAGTTCGGAGTGTAAAGGGTTAAAGGCCATCAACATTGTTAACTCTAGATTCACATTCGACATAATCAGATTATCTTCCTTTAAATGCAACAGTTAAAATAGCTGAAAGAAATGTTATTTTAAAAAAGTAGATCTTTAGATCAGGGATGTTTTTATTAGACACGTAAAGTAAGTTATATGAATTTATACAAGGAAATCTCGATATGTTCAATTGTGACTTAAACAAACTTGATCCCGGAAATATATTTTAAATAAACTAATAAATATTATTAAAAACGATGTAGTATTTCTTCACTGCTTATTAATCCGTACTTATGTTAGATACAATAGAATACAAAAAACTATTACTTTAATTAATCGTTCGAATTTCGGAGAACTCTTTTTTAATTTGTGAAACATTGCGATTGCAGATTGAGATTTCCAGTAAAATTGTCGGTACAAGGAGAAAAATTTCCAATTATCATTTTCAAGATTTTCTAAAAATATTTGACCAAATTTTACGGTATGCGATTTATTTTCTTCATATTTTTGTTGATCGGAATTTTTTAAAAGCTCCAAGCTTAAGGTTTTTTGAAAGACATTGTTCAGTTGATCACAAAAGTCAACATGAAACTTGTAAATTTGATGTATGCAGCCGGGAAACATTGTACTAAATAGCTTTTTTAAAAAAATATAAAAAGTATTTAGATGTTAAATTACTTCAAATTTCTATTAGAAATGATATTTGACAATTTTATCCGATTGTAAAGAAACTGAGTATAGATATACAATCCGTTCACGTAATTTTTTTCTGTGTCCACCAGCTCTTTCATGTAATGGTAAAGAGGAGAATATTCTTCAAGTTCAAAATGTTATTAAATCATCATAATAAACATATAAATAAATAATGATATTTACTTTGGATCTTAATATTATTTATTTTAAAGGGCTTGTTCGTAAAATACATAACGCGAAAATTTGGATTTTTAAACCCCCTCCCCCTTAGTAACAAAGTGTCACTTTCATAAAATACCCCCCCTAGGTGTCATGCCACAAATCACAAAAACAAAAAATATAAAAACTACAATATTTATTTATTTCTCATCAATGTGTTCCCAAATTTGAGCTTATTGCTCTTCAATAGTAAAAACTGGCATATTTTCCTGTAATACATATTCTTCGGGCATTGGCAAATCCCTAATTTCTTCGTTAAAAAGATTTTTTTGGATCCTTGAATCTTTTTCTCCTTATAATGCACTTTCTTGTGATTATTTATCAATGTAAGCGATGCAAAATATAAATTACATTTACCACATATGCGATCGTATAAATTATTCATCAAACTTGGACAAAATTTATCACAAGGCAGGCTTGAATGGAACAGATGCAAGTAATTTTTTGTGGAACTGATTTTCAAGTTATGACAATTTGATGACATATAAAAAATTAAGTCAAACTATTAAATGAATATGCATAAAATTTATTCCCATTACAGATACATGTTACAGATTAAAGATTTATAATTTGTAAAAAATCAAATGGTTGCGTACCACAATGTATCCAACGAGGTTAAACCATCTCGCCGTGCTCCAAGTGCACCAAGATATGGTTGATGAACTTTCTTTTACCGTGATAGTAGAAGAGTTTGTTAGTAGAAATGATTATTGCAGAAAAATCTTTGGATGTGTATGATTGAATGACTGATAATAAATGTATTTGACTTAGTTTCTTTGATTATCATTCGCTAATCACGTCGTACATAGGGAACTTAATAAAAATTATTGTTATAGTGTATAAATAATTTTCCACTTTTTCGCACTCCAGTTTATAAGGCACATGTTATGTAAAAATGACGTATTTGGACCCGACCAGATTGGAAAACGTTGTTATGCCCATGATGGAGAAGGTACCTTACAGGCTTCATTAAACATTAAACTGCATTTATTAAAAATAATCTGGTCGATAGATTTAGCAAATGATATATAACCTGCAAGATAGATACTTGATTGACAAGGGTCAAGCCGAAAGTAGCTGTATAACATATCGACAAGTAGAGTGTAATGGACGACTATCTGAAGCAATTATACGATATCCATCACTTTGAGATGAATCTTTATGTGTTCCTAGCAAGAAAAATACAGGGTTCATGCAGGATATGGTCCCCTTCCAACTTTACATTAATGCAGTTGGATAAAGGATTAACATTCCGAACCTTGATTGAAAGTGTTCCGCATTACTTTATGATGTCACGACACATTGCGTCAGAAGATGAGGCAGATATCTGTTCAATCGTGAATGCAATCATTAAAAAATATAAATTGTTAAAGTAATAGTTCCTGTAAAACTATATCATATTCAAGTGAGATAAGTGGGATGGCGATGTCTGTAAGGTGCTGACCTCGTATACAATGCGACTCCGAATGCGAAAGGAAGAATCATGAAGCTAGTGATATTTGTTTATAAGCAGATGATTTTTTAAGAAACGAAGGATTTCCATTAGATGAAGAAAGATATATGTTTTTAACAAAATGATCATTATGCGTACCTCGATATACAATTGCTTAATTCCGAGAAAGTAGACAAACCGATAGCATGTAATTAATTGTCGCAACGATGATTGCCAAGACTAAACTCTAATGAACAGGATACAGGTTGATCAATTACTTGAAAAAAAGATTTTTTTCTTCTTGATCGTTCGTATTTTAAAAGGCACAGATTCGATAACAAACATTAGTCAATTTCTCAGACGAAAATTCGAACTCTCAAAGTTATGAAAGTAATTGGTCGGTATATTCTTCTGTCTTAAAACTATGGGACATTTTTCTATGAGAATGCCTAGAAGACAACATTTTCAAGTATTCAATACGTTTTACTAAAGCTTTCAAACACGAAAACTCATATAAATTAATCAAAAGGGATATTTCAAAACACCATACCAAGTTTCGAAACACGTATTCAGCATGTCATTGCATCGAAGGAAGACATTTCGAAACCTCCTGTATTATTTTCAATTAATGTTTATTAAAACTCTGACTTTACCATTATTTTTTTCAATGTCATTCACCTATAATTAACTCTAAGTGGTAGACTTCAAATGTTGTCGGGTCACCTAATGGAATGCATGTGCTAACAAATGTTGGGTTCAATGGATTCAGAATAAAATAAGCTTTTAAATGATGTATTACTCATCTTAATATTGTCACTTTTACAAAAAAAGTTTTTTGGATAATAATTATATTATGATTCGATTTTTTTCTTTGCAAAAGTACTAATTATGGTCTAAACTTTCCAAAAATGTAAAAAATCAACAGAGAATCACAATGACACATGACGTATAAAAATATATTAAATATAACAAATTTTTAATATTAACTTTATTTAAATCTTAACTTAAACTTTTCACATGCATTCCATTAGGTGACCCAACAAAATCGCCCTAAGACAAAAGCGCCCAATTTTTGAAATTTTTGTAAGAATTTTTTTTTAAATTCTTAACAGAAAATATCATTATTTCTACTAATATTATGTTGTTTAAATCAAAAATATCATAGGACTTTTTGAATTTGTATAAAAAGTTTTGTAAATCTTATATTATTTAGGACTTAAACAATAAAATGATAGCATAAATAATAGCGCCCCGATAAAAGCGCCCAACGACTTGTAAAATTGTAACAATAACAAATGCAACAAAATAAGACTAAGAAAATGAAAAGAAAAAAGTAAAAAAATAACACATTATATTATTTTTCCAGATTATATGATAGTCGTTTTAGATAATTTATAATATCATTTTGATTATAATTTTCTGTTAATATTTTTATCCGTTTGTTTAGGCTTACATATTTGTTTTTCGAAGTTTCTAGTCATCGAATTCTGGTTTGGAAACGTTTATACTCTATTTCCATTTGATTTTGTTCTTTTTAAAAATGTTTCACTATTTTAAAAATTGAGGGATTGTGACACTCCATGGTATGTTAAAAGGCTCTATGCCAACTTTCAACTGAATTATTTGTACGAGGCAAATAACCATTAACTCTATCAAACATATTCCAAACGTTTAAGGGAAACATTGGTACGGTTGCGTCTCATTCTTCCAATATAATTATTAATTTATTAATTCAGTCATTTATTTGGGCATACATCTGTCAACATTTCAAAACTACAATAACATGATCAAGAGGAACAAATGTTAACGACAATAACATTTGTCTATATGTTCGCATATTAATGTTATTTTGATAAAGTTCAGTCAAATTAAATGATTGAATTTTACGCCACAAATGAATTATTAATTCATTTAACAATTAGTCGTGTTAGGAATTTAAACAAAAATTTCAAAAAGTAGGCAATTTTGTCAGGGTGCTTATGTCGGGGTACCATTTCATTATTTATTTTATCAGGTGAATTATACCAGCATTACTGTGTTT
>MQRK01252918.1:0-10024 GCA_001938485.1 Girardia tigrina | reverse complement strand
AGGTTTCTTAATTCCATTGATATATATTTAGAAAATTCCATATATATATATATATATATATATATATATATATATATATATGAAATTAAGAAACATGTGTTGAGCCTCAAAGAAAAAATAAGTTCCGGAACCAGCATTTACGTTGACGACATTTTAGTAGACGGATCAGTCTTTTCGGTAGAAGCTGTTGAGCGTCTGAAGTGTTTCGGTTTGGAGTACAAAGAAACGTCGGATTTCATCGGATCCAAGTTGTTAGTTCTACAAATTTATGAGAAAGATTAAACAGTCATGTGGACTAGAGGAAGGAACGTTCCGGAAATTGTTGGTCGTTTAACGAAAAAGGGTGTGTTTTCGTTGTGTAGACACTTAATCAGTCTTTATCCAATCGCAGGATGGTTGAGGGTATCTGCAAATTTCATAAAAAGGAAATGCAATTGATGTAGTTGGCAAGAATCAGCATCTGAAGATATACGAACAATGTTGGAAGAGTTAATTCAACGAGTGAGGAATGATGATCCGTAAACGGTGTTTGGCACGTCTTGAGAAGTAAGAAATCTGGCAAAGTATGGTATGATGCGAGTAAAATTGCAATAGGGTGTGTAATGGATATTGCAGGAAACATTGTAGAGGACGGCTGTTGTTTACGACGCGAGGTTGAATGCGCACAAATCAATGTTGCCGAACTCGAGGTGGTCATAAGAGGAATAAATTTGGCGTTAAAATGGATAGTGAGGGAATTGGATATTGTTACTGATTATGCATCTGTCTTTGGCTGGTTGAGCGGGGTTCTGCACAGAGAAAAGAAGATCAAAGTAACCGGAATGAATGAGATGTTAGTTAGAAGGAGATTATCGACCATTGTGGAGATCCGTGGAAATGGCAACCGACTTGGACACCCTCGGAATTGAACAGAGCTGACGCTTTAACATGGATAAGAAGTTCGTGGTTAGACCGGATTAATAGAGAGATTGTAATGATGACGAATGATACACAGTTTAATGACATATATATCCGTGGAGAGCATTCAAAACATCATTTCGGAGTTGAGAGAAGTCACAACATTTTAATTCGACAAGGATTTCACGTGAATAAAGATGATATGAAAATGGTAATTCAGAATCGTTACGAATGTAATTCTATAGACCCGCATTCCGTACGGATCGAGAAGGGACAGTCAACAAATGATGAGGTGTTGAATACCTTGGCAACGGATTTTACGCATCACAATGGGAAGCTCTTCTTGACAATCATAGACTGTTGCTCGCGTTATTCCATCTGGAGAGAGGTGAACGGGGAATCGTCAGAAGAGCTATTAAGGCATTTCAGTCAAATATTTTATGAGCTTGGGCCGCCAAAGGTGGTTTTATCGGACAATGTGAAAGCTTTCAGACCTGAGGCATTTCAGGAGCTGTGTAAAGAGTGGAAAGTGAAGCTGCATTTCCGATGCGCTTACAAGTCGAGTTGCAACCACATGGTCGAACGAGTGCATCGGACGGTAAAGAGAACAATGACGAGAGCTGGCATAAACTCACATGATGCCCTTTATTGGTATAACGTTGCTCCTCGAACTGGAAAGAGGACATCTCCGCAGGAGGAGCTGTTCCGGTACGGATGGAGGATCTTAAGACCGGGAGAGGTGGCACCGAATGCACGAGATGTCGAAGTGGGTTACACTGTTGGTGAGCGAGTATACATGAAACCTCCAAATTTTCGCTGTTCTGAAGCGTGACAAAATTGGACAATAACCGGCGTGAATTCTAATTTTAGCGAGGATGTGGACGGAATCCCTCGACACATGAGAGATATAAGGAAAGTGAGCGTTCCGACGGAGGATGCCGTTGAGTTTTATGGAGGAAGGTGTGATTCGAGTTCCGACGAGTTGTGGGAGGGAGAGTTGTCGGACGACGAAATCGATCTAACGTTGTCAGATGAAGGAACGGGATCGCGACGATCGACTCAGCGTAGGGGGCCGCCTGCGTATTTGAGGGAATATGAGTTAGATCAAAGCTCTGAAGAAGGAATGTAGCAATATTGTTGATATTTGTTTGTTTAACTGAGGACAGAAAAGCGCGCAATTTAACTGGACGTAAATCTTGTGGATACAAATATATAATTCGGTGTAGTTATTGTTTTGCTCTTACAAAAATGCCCTAGCAAAATATGTTAAAACAAATGTTAAAATGTCCTAGCTAAAAGAAAACAGTTGTATATGAAGAGAGCAGAAAAAATAAATATGCATACAAAATCACACATACACAAACCACAAACAGACCAAAGAATTTGAAGACACACTAATATACATACACAATATATTTGCATTTTTCTAGGGCCATTTCGTTTTAATAGGGCAATTTAAAATTAAAATTATCAAAAAACTTTTTTTAAGAAATAATTTCCAAATTGAAATAAAAATATGGAAATTTATTACTCGAAAATCATCAGTCCCTCTATGGAAAACCAAAATAAAGATGTCACACAAGAAAAAAGCAAATTTGGTGTCCTTTCCAAATACTAAAAAGGACAAGAATTTAATAATTGAATTTGAGGACGGGTTACTAATCTTCATACAGCATTCATGAAATATTCCTCACACGATCGTCATTTATCATTTTTATGCAGAATAAACAAAATCATAGAATGAAAGCAAATATTCCTTAAATTTTATTTAATAATAACAGAGATATATTTCTCTGAACAAAACATCAAAACGCGATATTTTCCTTTGCCAAATTCATTGGTATTTTTCGGGATTTCAAGAAATCTAAACGTGACTCGCCGATATCGGGCATCCACAACATGAAACTCCAAAGTCCCTCTGGCGAGTCAAAGTGGATTCCCTGAGGAAATACCGACATGGTCCTGTAGTGGTTAATTACGTGCGGTTTCGATGCAGGTAAATCCGAGTCGATACTGCCGGACTTGTTTATGTGGTCCGTGTTTTTGAATAATTCTTCGTCGTAAACATCGAACATTGTGGAATCTGAATTGCATTTCGAATAGTAGTGCAGTTCACATTTACGCATTATAAAGAACGAGCAATCCAGAATGCTTTTGCTTTATTCTATTCGCAGGTTTTCCATTTATATAATCATAGATTTAATTCGATATCGATGATTAATAATAGAAAATATTGCTGAGAATTTCACTGAAACAATAAATTAAAATTTAAATATGCATTAATACATATTATTATATGTAGGGCCCTTAACAAATGGCAAAATGCCATATTAAAATGACAACAGGTGTATCACCAATAATTTGTGCTTGTTACAGTGCGTTTCATTTAACAACGCTGTGTGTTTCCTATAACAACAGCAAAAATGACATAATCTTGTATCATAAAATTGATTAACATCATTTTTATGATACAGTTTTATGTACTGTCGTTCACAGCTTTAGTTTTATTTTTCATAAAATAATTTTTGCAATTTTATTTTGTCAAAATTTGCAACTGATTTTTATAATGGCATCGGTGACGGTGGTCTTCGAGACTAGCAATGCCGGAGAAAGTGAACCGGTCCTCATTAGGGCCACAATCGTCGATTGTAACCTCAATTTGACGGAGTTAATTTTTGTGAGTCAGTTTAATATATATTTTTATCTTTTTGAATTTAAGATAAGTCACTAATAAACATGTTTATTTTAGAACATAAGGAATCAATTAACAATTATCAGTCAATCTCCGAAGATATCATGTTTTAGGAGGCATTTTGTCAAGAATATACGAAAATGTCGAAAATAGTTTGATAAATCTTTATAATCATCCTTTTGAACTTCTTTGATGGTTGTATTCAAA
The DNA here is from genome assembly GCA_001938485.1 of Girardia tigrina. NCBI lineage: Eukaryota > Metazoa > Platyhelminthes > Tricladida > Dugesiidae > Girardia > Girardia tigrina. Next base: position 6,228 of record MQRK01252918.1, on the reverse strand, counting down.
GTTCTCATCCTTTCAGCATGCGTTAAATTTAAGAGTTCCCTATTCATCGACATTTGACTTCTGATGTTTCGCTTCAGTTTGGCAAAAACGGTTTCAATGGGGTTAAAGAAAGGAGAATGTGGTGGTAAATTGTACACTCTATAAATAGAAATTGTATCGAAATGAATTGATGCATTATCGTATTTCAAACGATAATTGCTATCTGGGAGCTTCGATGACAGCTCCTCAATGAAATATTGGTACACGTCGTGGTTAACGCTACCGGGGACCACTCTAAAATTTATTGGGCCGAATTTCCAAATGGCCATTATTATGGAAATATTTCTATCTCGATTTGTGGGAACGATTACATTTCTTGGATCTGGCATTCATTCTCTGGGTCCAAAGATTGAAGTCCACAAACTCATGCGTTCTCCAACCTTCTTCCATAAATCTGAGTGCGTATTCATATCGGGATTGTTTTACTCGCTCTGAGTTTCGACTTTCGACACAGCTTTTTACTTTTTTGAAAGTCAATAATTGACCTTTCAAATATCTGGAGATGGTACTTCTGGATATTGTCACATTTTCTGATTGCACCAAAAGGGATCTTATTTCTCGCATAAAAGTAGGTGGGATTATCGTCCACGAAATCTAGGATTTTCTTACCGACTTCCGGGGAAATTAAATGCTTTTTATGACCACCATGCTTTCCGACCGTTACATGACCATATTTTTTATATCTGTAGATTGCAGCCCTGGCTGTTGACTTGGTAATATTCATTTGATCAGCCCAGAGGATACAATCTTGTCCTTTATTGAACGCAGCAATTCAACGCATTATTCAACATGCAATTCTCGATCGAAATATATTTCTACGGCTGAGTCTACATCTTCAACACAAGAGTCGTCTAATACTATTCCAAGTACTAATTTTCTAGAATGTCCCAAACAAAACGCCATCAGTCAACAGATTTCAATTGTAAGAGCCGACATTGCTGGATATTCACTTAGAGACAATGCTGATTTATTAACTTTTGATGATCAAGTCAAGTTTAAATCTCTCAAACTGAAGCTAAAGGAATTAGAAAAGCAACTAAAAATGCTCAGGACAACCAGAAACGACAAAAGGAATTTCGAGCTCAAAGAAAACGTTTGAATGATGACATTTTAACAGAGCATCCAGAAATTGTTTCAAAAATGCTGAGTAGGTCTAGAAAGGGAAGACCTGATATTACGGATAAACAGCCTGAACTGCTCACCAAAATCATAAAAATAGCTACTTTAGGTGCAGGTGCTGATGAAAAACGTCGATGTGAAATTTTAAAAACTATCAAGACTTTAAATGAGCTTACTGATGCCTTGAAACAAGAAGGTTTTGAAATTGGTAGATCAACGGTGTATTATCATCTTCAACCAAGAAACTCTCGTTCTATTGATGGTAAGAAACATGTTAAAACAGTTCCAGTTTGCTTAATCAAGGTCTTGCGAGATAATCATAAAAGTAACAAGGATTCTGTTTTTTTGCACAGCTACTTACAATAATCTCCGTGAGCTTGCATCTTTTTTAGGTCCTCAGGAAGTAGCGATCATTAGTCAAGACGATAAGGCAAAAGTATTGATTGGTTTAACTGCAGCTAATTGTCAAGCGCCGTTGTTGATGAACATGGAATATCTAGTCACACTTCCTGTTCATGATTGGGTTATTGCTCAACAACACAAGTTGATACCTTCAGTTTATGCTGCATTAACGATTGATAACAACGATTTTGGTAATCCAAATGCAGTTCAATATTCTGGTCCTACATACATCGATGTAAGATCAGGAAAGTATTCTCATTCGACCGCATATTCGCATGCTAAAGATTTTGAACGTTTATTTGACGTTGATGAGTTCAAACGATTTCTTTTCGGTGAAAATAATTTACCAAAACCTGTAATGATAATTTTAGTTGATGGTGGTCCAGATGAAAATCCGCGTTATCAAAAAGTAAATGAAACAGCTATACATCATTTCATCGAACGTAGTCTTAATGCGATCTTCATATCTAATAATGCTCCCCATCGCAGTGCATTCAATCCAGTAGAACGTCGAATGGCTCCTCTTTCAAAACAAATGCCAGGACTCATTCTTCCACATGATTATTATGGTACCCATCTTGACTCAAATGGAAAAACTATAAATAATTATTTAGAATACAAGAATTTTAAATTTGCTGGAGAAGCATTATGCGAAGTGTTCTCAAATGTCATCATTGATTCTTACGAAACCGTTGCTGAATTTATTAATCGCGATAGCTCCGAGTTGGAATCAACTAATTTAATTCACAAATCAGAATCTTTGATTGCCCAACACGTTTGATCAACTCAATACATGACACAAATTGTAAAATGTTTAAACAAGAATTGCTGTGGAACCATTCAGAGTAAATTTCATAAAATCATTAAATCAAGATTTTTGCCGGCCCCAAGTCCTCTACATTATGCTCCAATTATTGAATTGGAATCGATGGATATCAACAAATTGAAATATACTTCACTATTTCAAAGCCTTCATCTTGCATCACCAGAATCACCATATGACCAATATTGTCCTAGTGTCAATGACAAAGTTCAATCAAGAACATGTAAGAAGTGTAAAATATATTTTGCATCCCTTACTTTATTAAGCAATCATAAAAAAATTCACTCCCGAGAAGAGATTTCTCCTGCTGCAAAGACTAAGACTAAACGAGTGCTACGTCAGCGTGAGAGAGAATTTATGGTCATTACGGAAGAATCACCAGAATTGGAGACATGCGAATGAGTAGATATGGATGATATGATGATATATATATTATACTAAATGTATAAAAACATTTCAAATACATTCCAGAATCGTGCATATTGATAAATTGTTGTGTGTTGATTAAAATTTTTCTTTAAAATCAGAACAAAACATTTAAATTGATTCTAAATAGAATTTCAATAAATAAATTCAACAATAAATTTCGATAAATCGTCCGAGGGTTCCATACCAGTTTTTGACTTAAACCAGCGTTTAAAACCTTGCGAAAATGAATAAATGATGTCTGCAAAAAATACAAATTTTGTATATCTTAAATAAATTTAATTCATTTTTGAAAGTGTTTTGCTTTTTAAAAATATTACGGTAGTTTGTCATTTTTTCTAGTACATTTTTAAATATAACCAACAAAATTTACTGTAAGTTTGTGAAAAAATCATCAACTTTTATAAACAATTGATCGAGTTGTGATTATTTATACATAACTTTGAAAAAATATTTGTTACGTTACGCAATGGGGGAGGGGGGTCAGACAGTTGTTACGGATTGTTACGAGGGGGAGGGGGGGTCAAAAAGGCTATTTTCTTGTTACGTATTAAGCGAACGATCCAATAAAGTATATTTACATTTAAATTTATTTATCGACAAAACAAAAATCGATTAATTCATAACGGATTAATTAATCTTCAAACTAGAGACAGAATGATTTGTAGAAATACAAATTCGAGTAATATCGAAAACGAACCGGCAAATAATCGCCAAATAGAACAAGTGTCTCTCAATCACAGACGAGTGGCCGCTCTGCCCGATCTACCGGACGAATCAATCCACGAGACACCGCTCGAGTTGGACGACACCGAGGAGGAGAGCGGTACGAGCACCGTGAGCAGCAGCATCATTTGGGACTTGCGCCAGCTTTTTGATCTTGACTTCTTACCCAGAGATGTGTCTCCGTTCCCGCGGGGCGACAGCGCTGATATTCCCGACGAAATTCTGCGGACAGTGTCCCCGCTTTATGGGGACGGCTGTCCTGACGAGAACAATCTCAATGCGTTCGGACAAGCGAATAGAAGTGACAATCGATCGTTAGGAGTTGAAATATCGAATGATTTTCTGTTTAGAAGTATCGATAAAACGAAGGATAAAACTCTCAATCAAACCGTCTTAAAATCTTCGATTCAACAGAAACTTTTCTCTCAAAATTCCAAAGAGAATATTCAAAAGGATTATAATCGACTCGGATCGTTACATCACAAGAGACGTAGTTCTGATTATAAATGGGATTATCTAAGATCAAATGGAAATAGACACTGTAAAGACGATAATTTTTGCGGTAAAGAATCACAAATTGTAAATATTCCGTTCAGCAATAGCTTTTCATTGCAAGATTCGAATCAAAATCAGAGTAACTCTAATATACTCAACGAAATTCTAAGGGTCGTGTCTCCCCTATACGGGGGCGGTTGTCTTGACGAGAATAATCTCCATACATTGACTGAAGCGAATGGAAGTTATTATCGATTGGAAGAGGTCGAAAGATCGAAAGATATCCTGTTTGGAAGTGTCGATAAATCGAAAGATGAAGAGGATTTTCAAAACACTTACAATAGTTCTGATTATCGATGTAATTATCAAAAACCGATTAGAAGTAGACGCTCTAACCTTGATTATTCTTTAAGCGAATCGTCGTCTACACATTCTACTTACTCAAATAAAAAGACTAAAACTCATCATTCGTATTACCTTCGATCACGTAGCTATAATAGAAGTCTGAATAGAAAAAACAATCAATTGGAGGGATTGGAAATATCGAATGATTTTCGATTTAGAAGTGTCTTTAAATCAAAGGATAAAACTCTCAATCAAACCGTCTCAAAATCGTCAAATCAACAAAAACTCTCATCTCATTCTTCAAAAGAGAATATTCCGTTACATCAAAAGAGAAACAGTTCTGATTATAAACGTAACTATCGAATACCGATTGGAAATAGACACGATTATTCTTCCAACAATGAATCACTTACTGTATATCTTCATCCATTCAACAATACTTCACTGCAAGATTCAAATCAAAATCACTGTAACTCTGATATTCTTAACGAAATTCTGCGGACCTTGTCTCCACTATATGGAGACGGCTGTCCTGACGAGAACAATCTCAATGCACTGACTAAAGCCAATGGAAGTTACAATCGATTGGAAGAGGTCGAAAGATCAAAAGATATTTGGTTTGAAAGTATCGGTAAATCTAAAGTTAAAATTGTAAATCAAATCGTCTCAAAATCGTTAAATTCACGAACACTCTTCTTCGATAAGAATGAAGAAAATATAATAAAAGATTACAATCGTCTTACTTTATTGCATCAAAACGGAAATAGTTCTGATTATAAAAGTTATTATCGAAGACCAATTAGAAACATTCATATTAAAAAAAGACGCCCTAAACACGATAGTTCTTCGTTCAGTGACTTTTCATCTTTACATTCTTCTTACTCGAATAGAAAATGTAAAGGCCATCATCGTTGTTATCCTCGACTACGTTATTATCATAAACATTTTTGTCCACAACTGCAAATAGTTCATCTTTCTCCTATCAACAACAATACTTCCTCTCGAAATTTGAATCAAAATCCAAATCAGTGTAATTCTGATATTATGAGAAACTTTCCTCTTATTTACGCAAATTCTTGTAGGGAAGAGAATAGTCTCAGTAAGCTTACACAAACGAATGGAAATAATAATCAATTGGAAGGAGTGGATATCTGGAAAGACGTTCGATTGGGATGTGTCAGCAAAGCGAAGGATAGAACTCTAAATCGAACCGTCTTTAAATCGTTATATCAACAAACACTTACCTTCGAATTTTACAATCATCTTGGAGCATTATATCAAAACGGAAACAGTTCTGAATATAAACGTAACTTTCGAAGTCCGATTAGACGTAGACACTCTAAACACGATAGTTCTTCCTTAAGGGTAGTCTCATCTTCAAATTCCTCTTTTTCTAATAGAAACCGTAACACTCGTCATTTTTGTTATCTTCCTCCGTTCACCAATCGAGATTCTAATCAAAATCAGTGTAATTCTAATGCAAATTTTGATACACCTAAAGACGTGTTGAGAATCGTTTCTCCGACTTACGGTTGTTTTGACGACAGTAATCTCAATATGTTCAAACAAACGAATCAAAATAACAAAGTAGGAGAAGTGAAAAGATCGAACGTGTGTTTGAAAAACCTGACGCGAGCAATTCACGATTCCGATCAGGTGAAAGACATTCTGTTCGGAACTGTTGTTAAATCGAAGGATAAAACCGTAAATCAAACCGCCTCGGAATCGTCAAATCGACAAACACTCTCATCCGATAAGAATGAAGAGGACCTTCAAAACGATTACAATCGTCTCGGATCGTTACAAAAAAACGGAAACAGTTCTGATTATAAACGTAATTATCGAAGACCGAT
>MQRK01252917.1:0-11197 GCA_001938485.1 Girardia tigrina | reverse complement strand
GTCTGAGAATTAATCCAGATAAATGTCACTTTTTGGTTGAAAAGACAAAGTTTTTGGAATATGTGATCAGCAGAGATGGCATAGAAACAGATCATACAAAGATTGATACGGTTAGCAAGTTTCAGAATCCTTCATGTGTAAAACATTTCAGAAGCTTTTTAGGCTTAACGAACTATTACAGGAAATTCTTAAAAAGATTATGCAAAGTATTCAAAAGTATTGGAAGGACTATGCGGCAAGAATAAAGAAAAAAAGCTAATATGGACGGAAGAATGCAATGAAGCGTATCAAAAATTAAAGGAAAAGATGATCAATACACCAATACTAGCATATCAAGATTTCGGAAAAGAATTCATATTGGACACGGACGCTAGTTTTGACACCATTGGCGCGGTTCTATCACAGAAAGATATATATATATATATATATATATATATATAGAAGAGAAAGAGTGATTGCATATGGATCCCACAAAATGAACAAACATGAATTGGGAGACTGTATTACGAGAAAAGAACTGCTGGCAATCTACTATTTTACACAACACTTCAAGCGCTATCTGTACGGCAAGAAATTTCTATTAAGAACGGATCATAAAGCCATTACCTGTATGATGACGACAAAGAACCCAATCACTCCGCAATTTCAAACTTGGATAAATTTTCTAAGTGGGTTGGATATGCCAATGGAATACCGGAAAGGTGAAAAACATTCTAACGCCGATGCAATGTCGAGAAATTCCTGTGAAATGTGTGTACAATGCCAAACTATGCACGAGGAAGCTAAGAAGGGTAAAGTTTAAACAAGAATCCTTGAGTTAGACGATGAATCCAAAGGATTCAAATGACAGAAAGATAATGACGAGATAAAACAGATTAGATCAGAAAGATTACTGAAAGATCATATCGTAACGACAATGGATAATAAATACTGGATTCCAAAAGGTAAAATGACTGAATTCGTGGAAGAAATACACAAGATGATGTGTCACGCTGGTAGCAAGAAAGTTTATAATTATTTGAAAGATGATTTCGATATGGAAGATATGAGAAAAACGGTAAAGGAAATTGTGCAAAGTTATTACTACAATTACAAAATTTGAACTTTAAAAATAAAATCTGAAAATAATGAAAAATTTTGTTCGAATAATTGTTTATTAAAAAAACAGTAACTAAAATTTATCATTTTAGAACGATGTCGAATTACGAAAGCTTTGCTGAGAGTTGTCCAAAAGACAATTCTAATTGTATTGAAACTAAAAATTCGAAAACCCATGTTGGTGTTCTTCATAGGGTCTACGGCTTCACGGCGATCAGGGCCTCGACAGACAGATGGAGGTCACGGGTTAGCTTATCGGGATTCCGATTTATGATGACCATAAATTATGAATTTTTTGCCGGCGAAAGGAAACGCGGCCAAAAATCGATGATATTAGATTATGAACCGAAAACTGTTGTGAATGTTCGCACTTTCGCAGATTTCGGAGATAACGAAAAAGATTTTCGTCGGTTAGGTCTATCAAACCTTCCGACTCAAAAACGGTTAACGGCCCTCTTTAGGGTCATAACAGCTAGTTGTTTAGCTTCGTATTATTTAAACAGGCTTCCGGCCGGCCGTTGTGATCGAAATTGTATACCGAGAGCCGTGCCATGCGATGATGACACGATGAAAAACATGTTATATATTGTAGATAAATGTAATATTTTCTATAATGTAGTTAGACAAGAACTGTGAAAAAATAGAAATTGTTGAGAACTTTTTATTTTAAATACAGGTTTGGCTCAAAAGTTTCTGTCGATGAATAAAGTTTTCTAAAATTAGTTCTATGCATTCGCGGTTATTGAAATTTTTACCATATACTCTTCAGTAGTTTTGTTAACAATTTATATGTTAAAATTTTCACAATTTGAACAGAAGCTTTATAATAAAATGCTTAATTTGTATGAAATTAAATATTGTTTAAATCTATTACGAATGTTTTTCGTTTTTCTAGTGAGTATTCGTACTGAAAATGCAGTTGTGTCGAGAAGATATTAGAAAAATCATTTATTACAACTGGAAGAGAGAACTGTCAACTGCCAATAATCATAAAGCAATCAACTGCATTCTTGGTGAAGGCATAGTTGGCCTCAGAACATGCTCCGACTGGGTAGCAAAATTCAATAGTGGAAACTTTGTCTGTGAGGATGAGCCACGCAGTGGATGGCCGTCATACAATTTGGAAGAGGAGATACTAACTGTTCTCAAAGAAGATCCGTGAGCTACAACTAGAAAAAATGCTGAGTGCAATTGGAGTGACAAGGAGACTGAGAAGACGATTGATTCAAATGGGAAAGCGCCATTTGTGCAACGTGTGGATACCATATGTGCTGACTGATGCTGCGAAGACAAAGAGAGTTACAATCTGTGAGCAATTACTTCGACAGCTCCACCGCAACATTTTCTATATCGCCTTATTACAGCTGATGTAACCTGGGTTTATTGGCAAAACAGTGGCCAACAACGACACAAGTCTTGGCGTAGCGCTGGAGATAAACCAGTGACGGAATCAAAAAACCTCCTTACCAAAAAGAAATTCATGCTAAGTCCATTCTGAGACTCACAGGGATTATTTTGATGGGCGTTTTGCCACCTAATGAGAGTATCACTACCAAATATTATTGCGACCTGTTGGAAAACTTGAATGAAGCCGTTTTTGAAAAACGGCGAAGACGAATGTCACATGGGAATCTCTACCTCCAGTACGACATACGGCTACCATCACACAAGAGAAGATTACTCAGCTTCGTCTCAACATCTTTGAAAACCCACCATACTCGCCAGACTTGCTCCCTCGGATTATTACCTTTTTCGACCAATGAAATCTGCCTTGCAAGGAAAGGATTACGCCAGTTCATCTGCTGTAGTACACGATATTCAACAATGGGCTGGCTCAAAACCACAGCAATTCTTCCAGGATGGCATGAACAAGTTACCGGGAAGGTGGTAACGATGCATTGAGCATGATGGTGAATACTTTGAAAACTTATGTGACGTTGATGATTAAATACTTTGTTGATATTCATTTGTTATTGAAATTTCGGCAGAAACTTTTGAGCCAAATCTGTAGTTTAATTTTTGATGAGTAATTTGTTCTGTGTAATTTTTTTGTGTAATATTTTCCCGTGTAATTCTATCCTGACACCAAGAGAAAGATACAGTAGATTTGCTTTATACTGGCCTAAGTGTAGAAATACAGTTAATATATACAATTTTTAACTTAGATTTTCCAAGAATATTTATCAATTTCAGAAATGCAAAAATGTAGTCTGAATAATTATTTTTCTGTCCACACCAAATCTTTCTTTTTCCATAAATCTATTTCATTAATCTAGAATAACTTACCACACAAATGAAGTATTAAGTTTTAATATTTATCTGTAACTTGATAATTAAAGTGAAGTTCTTACGTTGATCATACAAAGTATATTTGTCACAGATGATCGAAAATTGTATGGGTCGTTAATACATGTAAGTCGATTTATTGTAAACTGCAGAAATAAGGGTAGTTAGTTATATACGAAAGCTCTTTTAATCAATGTCTTCCCAGTACCCTTGTTAGCCTAGTTATTGCTACATCATCATTACTACTCGCGTAATTTATCAGATATTTTCATGTGAGTAGGGTATGTCTATAAGAATATTTAAAATAAAGCATTACAAGACGTTTGGACTTTTTATACAAAACTTTACATCTGGACGTGTCGTACAAAATCTTAGCTCAGCATATTCCTCTTAGTAAAAAACTTATACTTTAATCTCCTAAGCAAAACCATTGTTGGGTAGTGTTATTGATAAAATTGGTTTCATGATTATAAAATTAATTTCACCCTAATTACATCAAAAGCATTTATATTTACCGGAAATCGAGAAGCTTTTTGGCATGGACGGGTGACAGAAACGTTATTCGAAATCTTTATTGGTTCGTAAAGCATGAAAAATGTCAATCTTTCATTTGCATTTATTAGCACAATTAACTGCAAAGAATTTGGCAATGATAAAATTTTCGAAATGTCAGTCGATTGATTTAACACTGGTCGTATAGAAAATTTGTTTTCGCTTCAAATAGACTTAGTTTTTCTGTTTCAATAAAGTATAGGGTCGTCGATAATTATTGGAACGGTTGTGTGGATGAAAGGGGACGTTAACGGATTTCAAGTCGGAATAATGTTGATGACCTTTTCTAGGGTGTTGATTAATATAATTTTGAGTAATATTAGCTTGTAGGGAAGAATGACGACTGATCGGATGGGACCCGGACTCCTTGTGATTACCACAACACGATGGAATATGAGAATATTTAATATTAATCGGAGCGCAATTATTTCCCCATAACGGGGACCCATTCATCGGTAAACAAGACCCACATTCTCTTTTCGTCATATCGACGATACCTTTATTCCAAACAGGTTTCAAACAATTTCGATTTTGTGACGCTCCGTCAACACTCGCGGGTTTTCTTTTCAACGACTGTTCGGGCAACTCTGACGGGATAAATTCTTGATAGAAATTAGAATTAGTCGACTGTTTCAGCGGACTGACCGTTAAAGGAAAATCTTTCTCTCGATAATAATCATAAATATCAGTGAAATTTTCGAATTCGAAATGCATTTTATGTGTCTCTAAAACCTTACACGTTTTACTATATTCCACGAGACTGTCGTCGAATTTCAATTCACTGATTACAGCGGAATTAGTGATATCACTGTTACGATCACAGACACTGTCGCTTTCCACTTTTTCGATGTCGAATGTCAGTTGAGGAATGTTCACTTCTTCCTTTTCTGTTTCCTCGATGTCCCTATAAATCGGAAGACGGAACGAATCTGATGTCACGTTAAAGGAACTGAATATGTGATCGATGTAGACAATAAAGTTCGAGAGTCTGATGGTGATAAGGTGGATTGAGCGATTGACTAAAATGTCTGTAAGGGTCTCATCTGATAATTCTGGTCCATACATAATCATTGTTATTGATTGATATAAGTTTATTAATTATTTATACTATAAATATTCTCATATCTTTCGAAATACTTATTACTACTTCATTTCTCGAGAAAGATAAAGTACACATTAACACCATTGATAGTATCTTAAAGGCATAATTTAGTAGGTCTAATAAATTTAGACACAAAAATTTTCTTATACGTTTTTCTTGGTCTTCTTGATATGTATTTCCAATTATCGTTTTAATGGTTTTTTCTGCATTGCTCGAAAACATGAAAAAATAGCGGAGGTACGCACTGTGTATTTAGAAAATCCGATAGCAAATATTTTACGCAGCAGCAAATAATCTGATCGTAGAACGCATTAAGTTGATTGTAAAAAATGGTAAGAATTAGAATAAAATTTTAAAATGCTACTAATATAGCGAAGTTTATGATTATGTAATAAGTATATCATTTTAAAACACTCAATAAAGTTGTAGTGAGTGTAATTTTAAATTTAACTTTAGGATCCAAAGATCTTATACATAAATCTTAACATCTCACTCTATATCAATAATTCTTAAATCGAGTGCACAGAATTTTAAAATCTTGAGGTTTTATGTTCCTCTTACAATGCTTTCTATGCACTGCAATATTACTCACACCTTCATTACAACAGTCAATCCGTCGAAATGAATAAACATGAAAATAAAAACTTATGATAGATTTAATTGTTTTTATTTTAGTGATTTGTCAATTTTTTTAATTATATTAAAATAAATTATTATATTTTTATGACTTTTTATTATTTAAAAACAAAAATTTATTTTTTATGTTTTATAATTTTTCACCATATTTCATATTTCACCAATTTTTTAACCAAATAATTTTAATAAAATGTTAATATATTATTTTTAATTCTTTAATTTTGCTATTCGTTTCTGAATTCTCGATATCGAGTATTGGTTGGTGTTCGTATTGTGATTTCCTTTGACTCTTACTTGAGTCCATTTGTAAAATAAATAAATAAAATTAAATAATTAAATAAAATCATTAAATTAAAATAAAAGTAATTAAAAATAAAAATAAATAAATTAATTAAATTAAAGAAGTAAATTAAATAAATAGAACATTTAAATTTTACGCAACTTGACAACAACTCGCAAACCGATTTAACATTCTTACCAATCATCAAATTTCGCGAAAACAAAACTGCCAAATCAATTTGATCGACAATCGTCAAACGGATTCTTTCTTTCAAGATTATATTTCATTGAAATCTAAAACAAATCAAATATCTCAAATAACTAAAACAACCCCTAATAATTCAAAAAACAGGAAAGTTTTGTCCACTGATTCTGGGAGGAATCAATCAGAATCAACTCTGTCAGATACATCTAATCACATCACGTAACTTCTTAAACCTGCCAAATTGTTCAATGATATACCGATAATTTGTTACGAAAACATGGAAAATCGGTGGATGATTAAGAATTTGAAAAGTCAATGTCCAATTTTATTGTACTTTGCAAGTATATCGAAGATAAAGATGTTTTTCAAAAGTATTATCAACGTTCACTGTGTAAGAGATTAATTTATTCACAAAGTCTTGTTATGGACAATGAAGAAAATGTAATAAGTTAAATAAAAAAAACGTTTGCGGATTAGAATATACGAGCCCGTTCAAGAGAATGTTCAATGGTATTCAGTTAATCTCTCAATTAAATAAAACTTTTTCTAAGTATCTAACAATAAATTCGATATGTGTATGTGTGCAAAAATGTGAGTTGTGTGAGAAATTTGAATTAGCCAATTGAGTGATTGGCTTGTTATGTGTGTATTGGTTTGAATGGGAATGTATGCATGTGTGTCTTTGTTTGGTTGATTTTGGTGTGTTTTTAATGAATATTGTTGTGATTGATAAAAACAAATCACAATTTCAATAAAAAAAAATTTGGTCAACAATTTTAGCGTAAAAAAATCGTTGTTTAAAATGACCAGTTTGTAATTAAATAAAATTTGGCGAAAGTTTGAATTTTGATTACGTGCGTGAATTCAATTATAATCAAATGCTAAAATGAAGTATTTTGACAATATTAAATCAATTATTAGAGACGAAGTAAGTCGTTTGCAGTCRGCGGAAAATGTTGATAAGTTTGTGGAATTGAATAAAAATTCCGATAATAGTTTTGAATTAATTCAAAAATGTTTTAATTATTATATTGCTGAATTAAAAGCAAATGAAAAATATCTTGGCTAAATTACGTTGTTAACCCTTTGAACGCGTTAAACATTATTTAACATTAAATCCGGGCGACTATAGTCGATTTACGCGTTCAAAGAGTTAATAAATGAATTAATTCAAGTGATTGGCAAAAATTTAAGCAATTTACAGATGAAAATTTAAAAATGGATCGTAAAGAAATGTCAAAAGATGCGTTTTATGATAAATTCACTTTATCTTTATTTATTAATATAAGTATAATTATTTGCATAATAAATATTCTTCTAGTTACATAGTTTTTTAAAAACTTAAAATGCACATTATCACTATTCATAGTCACTTAAAGACATAATTTAGCCGGTATGATAAATTTAGATACTAAGGAAAGCACTGATTGCTTTTGAGTTTCTACAAACTTTTTTTCATGCGACATCTTCTGTTTTTTACATTTAATCTGCTTTTGTCTGGTTAAAACATTTATACACACCACAAGAAATGTTAGGATTTCTATTCACATAAATAATTTAACTCAATTAATGAAAAAAATAGTTGTAGATAATACCATTTACTAGATTAAAAATCTACTGTCCAATCTGTACGAAAAATTACTTGAACATTTGATCACTTTATATAATGGTAAATACAATTCTGTCAAGTATGAACAACTAACGGAAGCACGTACTATGTGTTTGGAGAATCGGCTAATTCAGTGTGAGGAAAATTGAGCTTCGTTCTCGTTAGTTGGTCTGTTAATAAATCTATTCAAATTTATAAGATGGAAGCAGTCGAGCAAATGAGTTTATGGATCTAGAAAAAAGCTACAAAATGTGGTTGAGAGAGGTCGATTCTGAGTTCAATTATCTTGATAACGAAATCAGAACATGTTTAGAAAAAGCTAAAATTATGAAAAATCACAAGGATTCTATTGAGTATATTCTAAATGATTTAGAAGAAGAAAATATATAATCATAAAAATTTAATAACTGATAACATTCAATTAAACAACAAATGATATAAATAACAATATTAATGATCAACGAGCTAAATTTAAGAAATTTAATGATACATTTGAAGACGTTTGTGAAGAGCTTGATAAAAAGTTGAAATTAAAATTTTATAATTAACTTAATTAAATTAGTAATTTTTGAAATACAATTAATAAATGTTTTCACGATTTCTCATTAGGACTGCAAATTATGATTGCGAATTCGAAGCAAATTAAGTTTGGAAGCTTCGCCACCCGGATGCGCTCTCAAACGAATGGGAAAAATGTTTGACGGTGCGGACCAGGACGAAGTCTGAGTTTTCTCAACAACTGGACGCCGGGTCCGGATTGGTGAGACTACTTGTAATCCTCCCGACACCGGGATATAATTTTCAAAGGCCGGAGAGCAGCGACCGCGCTACATTGATTTCTCTGCAATCACTGTGTATTTAGAAAATCTGATATCCTATATTTAACGTAACATCAAATAATCCGAAAATAAAGTGACTTAAGTAGATCAAATGTCCCAACGAGAATAGATTGTTAAAGAAATTGCAAGAATTAAAATAAATTAATATAAATTTTATATAACATTTTTATTAATTAAAAGCAAGTTTATTTTTATTGTTTATTTAAATATTTTTAATAATTTTTTAATATATTATTGGTATGTATTCCAATTTCTAAATCGATGATTTTCTTTATTTTTGATAAGTTATTAAATAGATTACAATGTGTATAAAATATTTGAATGATTAAAATTTGTTTTGTTTGTAAAAATAATGAAAAAATTGAATTAATACCAATTTTTATACCAATTTTAAATTTTTTTAATTTTCTAAAATATTTTATTAAAAATAAATAAAATATTAAAAATATTTTAATTCTTTAATTTTGCTATTCGTTTCCACATTCTCAATGTCGAACGTTGGTTGATGAATATTAACTTATTGCTCTATTTTCTCGATATCCAGACGGAACGAATTCGATGTCACGTTAGAGGAGCGCAATATGTGATCGATGTAGAAAATATTTTTAACCATATTACAAATCTACTGATCCATTTGTCCGGGATATCACCTTTATTCTAAACAATATTATCCGTTTTGAGTTGAACTATCATAAAAAATTGTCATACAGAACCTAAGCGACCAAAATACACCCCAACGTGAATTTATTACGATAAATTAATATGAAATATTAACTAAAACATGTTCAAACGAATGTCTTCATTCCTTCTTTCACCAATGTATCAATGTGAAACTATTATCGACCAAATGTGTCCTGGATATATTTATGTGAAACCAAAGAGAAAATTGAATTTTCAGTAATGTGAAATTTGTTTTAATCTGTTAAAAATTTGTTTTAAAGCAGTAGAAAATATTGCCAAATGGGAGCCATTCATGTTAATAAATTAACCCTGTAAAGGGTTGATGAAACATGTCGTGTAATAGCGAGGGAGCATTCAGTGATAACGTGAAGTGACGATAACGAACGGTGAATAATAACAATTATTAATATAAATAATATCAAAATGCGATACGATAAAAGTTTGAATCAAGTTAATGTAAAATTGAATAATGTGATTTTGTGTAAAATAAAGAAAACAGAAAGTCAAATGTTAAACAAGTAAAGAAATATAATTGAAAAACTGATTTTTTATAAAGTAATGTTAATTTAAAAGTGGAGAAATGGTTGTTCAAGAATCAAACGGAGTTTTCGTTTGATTCTATTTCTGGTGGGATGATACTGGATTGCCTTCTCAACCGATCCACAAAAACTGACTGAATGGATATTTGTTTTCTTTTAGGAATTTGTAAATTTGTTGGGATATTGGGTAGATATTTGCAATTTATATATAACTAAATTAAGAAATCGAAAGAAATTATTAAAAATAAAATATATTTATCTTGTATAACAATTACACAATATATTAATTCCTTAAAACTTATTTAATTTTACCGTAGGCGGTGGGATAATATATCCTCGCGACCTCTGTATATTAAAACTAAAATTTAAGAAACTAAAGTTAATCAATCTCTTTTTCGATTACCCTTTTGATCGACACTTTGAAAATCGCAATTATACATTAAAATTTTATCTTTCTTCTTCTGTATTTTTCAATTAAGTGATCGCTCAATTTATATTGATCAGATCGTGCAGGTCTTTTGAGTTGGTAATTCAACTACTAAAATCTAATTCACACACTTTGATCTTTAAAATAAACTTTCTCAAACTTTTAAAAATTTTTGTCTACCTTTTAATCATTTTCTTTCCTTTTTATACTTTTTAAAAACATTTTTAATTAATTTATTTACAATTTAATGCTTAATGTTTTCATTCTTTAGGTAAACATTTTATTCTTCTAATCCTTTTTATTCTAATTATTTACATAATTTTATAATTAATTTTATAATAGATGTAAAGAACTTTTCTTATTTACTTTTTAAAACAAAGTTTAATTTTTTAAAATTATATTCTAATTTATATAATCAACAAATAAGTTAGAACTGAAAATATTTTATTAGAGTTGGTTTTTAATTGAAGTAATTTTATGGTTGTATTGTTATTTTCGTTTGTCTGTTTTTACGTCATCATTATCATAATTAAATTCGAATTTTGGTATATAATTTGATTCCCTTTTTAAATATAAATAAATATTTATTATATACCGTATTTTTCGTGTATAAGACCCACTTTTTGTCAAAATTTAATGAACATTTAACGCGAATTTTCAAAAATAAGTAAATATTTGAAATATTTCTCCAACACAAAAGATTTCAATTTATTTCTGGAATGAATTAAGGTACTTTTTTGAACTTTTTTTCCAAAAATGCACATCAAAAAATAAGGGGGGATCTTTTACACGGAAAAATACGGTATATGATACATATTGCGATTTTTTTTGAAAATAATTCTGTAGATTGCTGTAACATAATAAAGTGTATAAAAATAGAAAAATTAACAAAATTTTTTAGACAGTTGTACAATTATTCAAATTATTAACAGAAATTAAGTTTA
>MQRK01252914.1:436-11988 GCA_001938485.1 Girardia tigrina | reverse complement strand
AGAAAATCAAATTGGTTTCACCAGGATGAAATAATAATATTGAACTCCACCCCACGATCACGGTTCCCACCAGGGTCATATTGCCTAATCAATTCCTGCGCACGCTCCGTTAACACCGCATATAAAACTATCATTGTTAAGAACATTGAGACAATTTTCATTAGCATTTTTATTATTATCACATTTGGAGTCATTACAACTCTCGCAAGATCCTTTTTTTGTTGGACATCAGTCTCATTGGTTTTTTATTTTTAAGATAAATTTTTAAATAAATTTTAAATAAATTTTAAAATAAATTCGAACATTTTTTTCTAATTCTTTTAAAATTATTTAATTTCTAAAAACATTAACTCAAAATAATAATTTTAACCATTTCTTTATAAAAATTCAGAATAATAAAAACTTTATAAAATTGTTAAAAATGAAATTAATTTAAATCTAATTAAATGCTTGTCTTTTTGTTTTTAAAAAAAATATTAAACGTAATTTTAATTGTTAATTTTTAAAATATAAACTTATCAAATTGTTATTTTAATTATGTTTGAATAGTCAATCATTGTAAATATACAAAAAATACCAATTTCCATTTGGGTGGGAGCAGTGGCGTAGCAACTATTATTGGCGCCCGGGGCGGTCCTAAGATTTGCCGCCCCCCTAACCCTAACCCATTATTCGGAACCCTCAATTACTGTTTTTACTAAAAATTAAATAGAGTCTCAAAATATTTACTTTAATTTCATATTTTTCTTGCAGTACTCTTATTCTCATACTAAAAATTACCATGTAACGAAGTCATTTCAAAATTTAAAATTTTATTTACAATTTACAATCGAACTTTTCGTACTTTTATTTCTGCAAACTTATTGATAACAGTTTCAAAATTCATTTCAGCAAGGTCCCTCTCAATGGAGAGGACTGCCAAGTTTGTAAGCCTTGATTGGCTCATTGTAGATCGGAGATAGTTCTTAATGAGCTTTAATTTGGAAAACGAACGTTCGCAGCTGGCAACGCTAATAGCCCGGGTAAGAAAGATGCGCAGTATAATCACAATATTAGAGACGGAATCTCCAAGGTGATATCTCTGTATGAAGCTCAAAAGTTCTAAAGGTCCGTCGATTCTGTTATTTCCCGAAGCTCGGACAAAATACTGCGGTCTTCTTCTTTCGGCTAAGAATTCCTCTTTCTCCACCTCGTCTTCTATTTCACCAAGTTGGCAATCGTAATTATCATCAAAGAGATTCGATGGTGCAATAACAGCATATCTGTTTGCAAGATCATGAACTTGTTGAAATCTTGAATATATTTCGCCTATCAACCTGTCTACGACAAACAGCATTTCCCGTCTCAACTCAGCATCAAATGTCATCGCTACATCAGTCGATCCCTCGCCATCCATTCTTTTCTTTTTGCGAATTCGACGCTCCATGCTTATCCCCATTTCAAAGCAGAACTTTTTGGATTCGTCCATTGCACTGTCCACCATCTTTTCTCTATTCTCAAAAATGTAATCTCTCAGTGATATGAGCTTGACAGAATTTTGATGCAGATCGAGCCCTTTTGTTTGAAGATACTTCTGGGCATCATTGATCTCTGGTATAATGGAATTCCAAAGGTTCAAAAGCGATAGAAACGGAAATGACAGTACTGATGATAGAATTAAAGATGCATCTGATCTTGGCATTAAATTTTCTCCTTCTTCGGTGAGCTTCTCCAGAGCAGTCATGACTTGTGATAATTTTTTCACCAACACATTTACAGCATCAGCTCGAGTGCTCCATCTAGTTTCCACAATCCGCTTGATACTTAGACCAGTCTTATGAATTAGGACATCCCAGCGATGCGTAGATGCGGATAAAAGAGAACAACCGGTCCGATGTGCCAAAACATGTAACAGATAGAACCACAACGGAAGCAGCATGTATGCAAGCCAAATTCAGGAAGTGATTTGAGCATGGAACAAATAGAGCTTTCGGGTTAATTTCCAAGATGCGCTTCTGGACACCCGATCTATGGGCAGACATAACAGCAGCATTGCATATGCCTGGCCACGGCAATCATCAATCTGAATCTCGTCGTTTTCCAGTTGTCTAAATATCAGTTCAGAAATTTCCTTTGCGCTCTTTCCCTTTGTCTCGATGAATCGAACAAACGACTCCTCCACTTTCACTTCATTTCCATCCATGTTTACGTAGCGTAAAACCTCGCTCGACTGTTCCTTGTGAGATATATCTGGAGTGCTGTCAAAAATTATGCAAAAATACTTGCTCTTCTTGACCTGTTCTATGATTTTCTTTCTCACCTACTGCGTTAAAATGCTCACAAATTCATGTTGAACCTCTGGTGACAAATAGGAAGTGACAATATTCTTTCCCAGTTTAACTTTTACCAAATGTTCACTGAGCACAGGGTCATACTTGGCCAACAAACGAACCAATTCCAAAAAGTTTCCTCTATTTTCCTGGTCTCCGTCTTCGTAAATGTCTTCTCGATGGCCCCTTAGTGCCAAGTTTTGCGAGGAGAGAAATCTAATGATGTCCAGTAATCTAGCTAGAATTTCACGCTATTTCTCAGTCTCCTTCACAATTAATTCTTCCTCTACTTTGTTTATTGCCTTTCCTTTAGCGAGCCGGATCTCTAGTTCCTCCAACTTGAGGAATGCCTGGGCATGCGATGCGCTAACTTCGTGTTCATGAACTTTAGGATTTAATTTCCACCAGTTCTTAAAGCCTTCTTCAGTAGAAAAACTAGACAGCCCAACTGAAAACAGTCTGGCCTCCTTTGAAGGAGAATACACCATCCATGTTCTCATACTTTTCTCTCCGTTCCGTAGATCACGAAAAAACCATTTTTGGTTAGCTTTCTAGTGTCACCTTTTGTGCTTGTGCCTGCACGCGGTACTTCTTTGAATTCACAATGAAGATGCTGCATAGAAGTATATCGTTGACGAACAAGCATATCGCGAATTTCATGGCTAATCTTAACCGGACAAAGACCAATGTCAGTAAAATCACTAACAAAGTCTGTTTTCAGAGTGATTAATTTTTGCATTTCTTGTACTTCAATTTCCCTCTCACAAACTTCTACATCAATGCTGCCTTCGCCTTCAACAGTAGCAGTATCGACTTCAATTGTATCATTAGCAATACAATATTTATCTCCAGTCTCTATTGGATTCAGTTTAACATTCTGTTATGTCCAGCATTTCTGGTCAGACTTTTCTTCGTTTTATTTTATACATAATATTTCTACCATTCACAAATGCCGCCCCCAACAGTCGTGCCGCCCGGGGCGAACCGCCCACCCTCCGCCCCCCCTACGCTACGCCACTGGGTGGGAGAATCACCATTCTAAATTCAACATACTCAAATCAACATACAACATCAATACATTCTCACACTCATTCAATTTAGAATATTCCTCACAGACATATCTTAAAATATCCGTTACGCGGTTGCATCGCCTAACCTTTGCGGCTGAGGATGTCGTCTTGTGTTCCGTCCGTGGCGTCGTTTACCTCGTGGTTTGTGGGGCTCTTGATTGTACTGGAACACTAGACATTTAAATAAATTAGCGGATATTTTGTAGATCCTCGTGATTCACCTGATCACTCCCGGAGTGGATCTCCCATATTATGAAGGTTTATTTTTTCGATGGCCGGGTCGACCGTTTATTTGTACCAAAAATTGCACTCAATCGACAAAAAAAACGAGATTTTGATATAATTCTTATATTTGTATTTATAACATATAGTACAATATCTGTAGCGATTTACATGCGACATAGACTTTGACATTTTGAACTTTCACAATGTTTTTATTTGAAAATTTTTTCTTTAATTTTGATTTTCATTTGTGTAGTAAAACTAAATTCGAGTTTTCATTGTTTTTTTATTAATTGGTTTTTGAATGTCTTTAGTTAATTTGAGTTTGTTGTGGAGTTTTTGTGGATTGTTTGTTTTTGTAATTAGAATTATTTGATGTCGACATTGTTGTGAGTTACACAAAATAATACCAATTATCTATAGACTAATTGATACTTTATGAGCTCAGAATTAATTAAAAAAGATAATTCAATCAATTAAAAAAATATTTAAAAGATTATAATTTTATTGAATTTTATTTTCATTTAATGAAATTTTGTAATAAGATTTATTAAATACGAAAATATTTTTATCCAATGAATGTTTTTTCAACAAAGTAATAATTACATTTAATTACATTCTCAATTAATTAAAGGATTATTGTTCAATTAAAATAAATAATTGAAAATATTTTAAAAAATCATTTTTTATATTTTCTCAAGTAAAAAGTAAATTAAATTGTCTTTTAACAAAAACAAATGAAACTTTATTTTACATTTAGAATCACAAAATAGTTTATTTAAGTATTTTTACATAAATTAATTATTGATAAAAAATATTCTTTTTGATTAATAAAATTTTTTACTTAAGTACTTTTTTCAAGCATATTTCATTGTTTCAAATGAAAATATATACGTAATGTATGACGAAATAAACAATTATTTAATGAATAAACAAAAAAATAATAAATTAAACTTGTCTTATTTAATAAATAAATGTTATAAAAGAAAAAATATAAAACGAAAGAAATTTGATATTAACATTGTGAGGTGTTTTGTATTTGGATGTTGTGCTCTGATTTGAGATTGTGTCTCTCCTAATCAGATGGATGATTAATATTTTCTTCTTATTATCTGAATCTAATTTGATTTACATTATGATTTAATGTTTAAATGTATTTTTATATTTAAAATAATTGAAAACTTTTACATGATTTGATTACTTTTATTTTAAAGTTCATACAAATAGAAAAAAATTCTTTTGTAATTGGTGTAATGCCACATACATTAGAGAGACGTCTTATCATCTCTGTAAGCAACTTCAGGAGAATAGGTGATTGGGTAATGATAGCAGTATTGCTGGGCACATATAAGTTGGTAGGTCAGATGTGTTGGTAAACTATCTTAAAATTCTGTGCAGCAAGGGGAGAAGGTCCCTTGGGAGGTTTTATTGATCAAATCACTTAGTCTATTAATTAGTGTTCAAACAAGCCTCTCTTCAACTTTGTGGAAAGTATTTAAGTAGCTATCGCATAAATAGATTACGTAATCGCCATTTATGCGGTTGTAAATTTACATATTATCTACATAGTATAGCGGTTGTAAATTTTTTTTTAAATTTTGCCTGAAGATGGTGGGAAATCCCACGAAATTTATCGTAAAAAAAGGAATTTTTTCAGATTTAAAAGGAGATTTCAATTATTTAAATAAATTGAATTAATATTTTTAAAAAGAAAGTTAAAAAATGGCAATTTTAAATTATGAAATAAATATTGAACGCCATTTAACAACATTTATTTTAGTAATTTATTTCTGAGGATTACTTTCAATCTTCAGATTAAATTAAAATTAGTTTTTTTTTATTTTTTTGATGAGAAATATTGTTTATGTAATCAATTATGTCATTAAGGTTCTTTTTGAAAATGTTTAGCGTTTTCGGTCCTAGTGGTGCATATATGTACCACAAAATTATAGAATATTTGTATTCATGGCAGAAAGGGTGTGAAGTTTGAATATTAATTTTCAGATTCATTGATCTTATTAACCCTTTCCTGGCTATTGATGTCATATGGAATCATGTTTCATTTTAATATTTTATAGGCATCTATGGCAAAATACAAATAATATTTTTATTTCTGATCAATAGACGAATATACAAATTATTCTTACACATGTTTTATCAAACGCCATTTTGTTTTTATCATTTCAAAGTTGCAAAAGTGATTTAAGGATGCCAATTTAATTCTTTATTCAGACAGGAAAGGGTTAATTAGGCCTTACACGTTACTCTTTCTCAATAATTTTTAAATGGATTGCACAGAATTTGAAAATCCTTTTCGTGTTAATGAGTATTATTTTTCAAAGTTTCACAACATAAGTTCATGATTTAAATAAGTGGAGCAACCTGGAGACTGTCGGAACAATGGTGTAAGCAGTATTAAACACCATTCTTTTAAATTACTTATAATCTTTGCTGTAACTTAAAACCATAATATTATAAAAAGTACTTGTTTTGGGTCTTTTCAGCTCATCTTCGATAATAATACTAGAAGGTAACACAAATTTAAGGTACTTCAAGCGATTCCAAGCGTATTTAACCATGTCAAAATAGTCTTAGCCATAAGATGTTCGCATTGCCTTTTTCATGACAATGCCTCAATTCCCAATATTATAACTACATTGTATCATTTTAAAATGATACGCATTCCCTCTTTTGAAATACCATGGTGCCTGTTTTCAGAAAATTCAAGTCCGCCATGTGGCTTATAATATACATATGCTAAACATGATTAAAAACAGAACGCTTGGATACTCTTAGAACTTTCTTAAATACTGATGTATCAAGTGGATATTCCATTTTTCGACCATAACGAAAATGAGTTATAACAAAATGAGAGTGGGTGTAACATAAGTGTTTTAAAATAGGACTCTATTTTATTTTTTTGTGTGAATATTTGTATAATTTTCAGTGGTTTAGCTGTTAACTGAAAGAAAATAACTGTAAATTATAAAAGAATATAAAAGTCATACGTTAACGCCCACAACTCTAATTTCTTTAATATTATTAAAATTTAAAATTAACTTATTACAGAATAAAATTCGAATGTTCAGAGTCATAAAAGTATTACACTCTACTGTCATTGCTTTACATAAAGGCTTGCTTTTTTAGCATTTTTGACAGATGTGTTTACTGCAATCTTTTTCCTTAAAAAGAAAGATTTTTGGTTTTAAATTACCTATTGAGAAACGATAATCTTAATTTCTTTCCTTTCCATTTCAATTACTTTTCGTTAGGAATAATATTTTTATATTCCAGTCTATTGAACACTAAAATATAATTTTCTTTAATCTTTAAGCAAATTGAGACTTTGTTTCATCAAAGCAAGACGCTATAAAAACAAACAAATAAAACACAAAATTAATTCAAATTAATTTTATGCTGAAATTTAAGAAAATTTGATAAAATTAAACACGCAAGAAACGAATATTTTGAAGAAAATTATTTCTGTAAAAAATGTGTGATAGATGATAAGAACGTTCATCTTAATATCCTTTTGGATTTAAATATGTTTTCTATTTATTATTATTTTTTTACAAGGAACGATCCAAATATTTCATGCATAGATTTTGTTATAAAATATAATTTTTTCATTAAAAAATATCTCTATATGGATAAATTATTATTATTTTATGAAATGTAATTTTATATAGACTGTGAGAGGTGTATGCAAAATCTATTTCAGAAATCCTTTTTTACTCCATTTATACATTTATTATAAAAAATTTTCAAACAAAATTTTCAATTATTTTCTTAATTAATAATTAATCTCCTGATCTCTATTTTTCAAATAATTTTTCATTTATTTAAAATTGTAGTCAAATCAAAATAATATTTTATTTTAAAATTTTAATGAATTTTTAAAGAATTTTAATGAAAATTATTATTTTAATGTATATTTAATTTTTAATGAAAATATTTAATTTTTAATTTTTTTGTTTGTTTTAATCCTTTAATACTGTTTTTTATAATTTAACGGATATCATCAAATAGTATGAGTCATAATATTAAATAGTATGACTAAAAAATTTTTAGTTTTAGTCATACTATTTGGTGTTTTCAAATAAAATTTTAAATTAAAATAACAAAAATAAAATTGTTAAAATTTATTACTTCGTTCATCAACAATATCAAAAACGTCAAGTTCATGCAAGGTGTCACTCGATTGATACTCTTCATCAACAAATTCTGATGACTTAAATTTCTCACAAAATCTTTCACCGTAAACGTCATGTTTCGAAATGTGCCAGTCTTTATAATTACTTGATATTCTAACCGAGATAATTGAATTACTAATGTTTGAAATATAAATATTGTTCCAAGCATAACACACCCATGAATTAATAATGTTTCTGTTCGGGGGTTTTGTATTGCCACTTTCTGTATATTCAACTAATGAAAAATTTTTCCACTCGTTGATTAATAAGAAAATTTGTCTTTGAATTCTCTGAAAGTACCAATACCTCCCGCTTGTAAAGAGGGAGTCAATCCGCCCGGAATTACAATCATTTCAATATTTCTT
Organism: Girardia tigrina; assembly: GCA_001938485.1. Classification (NCBI taxonomy): domain Eukaryota; kingdom Metazoa; phylum Platyhelminthes; order Tricladida; family Dugesiidae; genus Girardia; species Girardia tigrina. Next base: position 3,829 of record MQRK01252914.1, on the reverse strand, counting down.
TTTCTACAATGTTCTTTAACTTTATTGGATAAGTTAGCACGACACGAGTCCCATATTATCGCTTTTTTGGATTCTGTATCAAAAAGCGGAAACATCATATTTATCCAAGATATTATGAGATCTTGAGATACCCATGCTTTTTCTTGAAAAATCGACAGAATATCATTGCGTTTTTGTATTTCTTTTAACTTTTTTCCTTTATGGATTACCAACGGTATCGCCCTTTTCCCATTTGCCCAAAAATACAATGATGTAGTTAATCATATTGACGAAAACCCCGTTGACTTATAACATGTTTCCTTCCCAATAAATCAATCGTCTGTGTTCGAGCATCTTCAAAATAAACTGCTGTTTCATACATTAGTAATGTTTTGGATAAATCGAAAGATTTATTTTTTTTGTAAATAATTCATATAAATATATCAACACGTCATCAGTCAATGCTGTGAAATTTGTTGTTCGTCTTATCGAAAGACCATTTCTGACCATAAAACCCGATACCCACGAGCCGGTTGGTCTTATATCAATATTGTTTTCTACTCCCAACATTCTTGCCCGATCTGCTTTATACGTTCTCGTGAATTTTACTTGTCTTGTTCTAAGCTCAATAATCTGATCCAACAATATTTCTTCATGAGATCCGAGCATCGTTTTTCTTTCAGCATCAGCAACTCTCAGCATTGACGAAGATTGATTTTTGATGTTGTCACGATTTTTAAACCATCCTTGAAACATGGGTTGATTGTAATAAAAACCATTTCTTTCACAAAAATATTTTTGTGCTTTATAACAAGAATTTCCATTTTCCATGAAAGCTATCACTTTGTTTTTGAAGGAAATTTTGTAAACCCGTTTACTCATTTTATTGGGGTTAAGTTAAAAATAATAAGGGGAAATTTAAACAAATAAAACTTTTTTTAAACTACAAAGTAAAACGGTTAAATACTCATAATATTTGATTAATCATTTTATTAAACAGTATGACTAAAAAATTTTCTATTTAGTCATAATATTTCATTAGTCATAATATTTGATTAGGTTATACTATTTGATAATATCTGTTAGTTGTTTAAACGAAAAATTATATTAGGGTGAACCAAAAGTCTTCGTATTTTCTACATCTTTTTGTTCAATTGTTTCTTATTACCAAATAAAGATATTTTATATACATGTGTTATATGTTTTTAAAGCTCTTGGACTGCTCTATCACAATATATATATTAAAACTTCTAATTAGTCATTAATATAATTTTTATGGTCTTTTAGAACAATCATGGAAAATTTTGAAATTCGTGTTCTTACATCATTACTGGAAACAGGGCTTAAACGCAACTGCAGCAAAGAAGATATGCAAAGTTGGAGACGATAATGTGGTCTCAAATCGTACTGCACAAAATTGGTTCAAAAGATTCAACGAAGGCGACATTGACCTCGAAGACAATGCACGTTCAGGCCGACCTATCACCATAGATTCAGGAGTAATTCGTGAAGCCGTCAATAAGTACTCGCAGATTGTCGGCCGAACTCGATATTCCTCAAACATCCATTGTACGACACTTTCACGCTCTTGGCAAGGTCAATAGACGATGTTGAGAAGTACCTCATGAATTGACACAAATTCAAGCCGAAAAGCGTTTCGAAACTTGTCAAAAATTGCTTGAAAATAAGCGCGATGACCGTTTCATCCTACAAATTGTAATTTGCGATGAAAAGTTGGTTTACTCCAGTAATCCAGACTAACAAAATTAATGGTTTGACCCCGGACAAATGGCGAAACCGGTAGCGAAACGAGATCATTTCTCAAGGAAGGCATTTTTGTGAGATTGGTGGAATTTTGAAAGCCTGATTCACTTCGAGCTGGTTCCAAATGGTCGTTCCATCAACGCTGACCTTTACTGCGCCCAACTTGATCGAATGAATGCGGTACTTGGTGAGAAATACCCCGCTTTGATCAATCGAAAGTGAGTTCTTCTACAACAAGATAATGCAAAACCGCACACCGTTTCTATTATTTCATTGACCTTTTCTTTAAGATTTTCCAATGCATAAGTGTCTTTTATGTAATTGAAAACTTTTTCTATACCAGCATGATACAACATTGAATGAATATATTGAATAAATTGACATCTATTATTAGCCGGAATCCATATTTTTGTATCGTGTGTCATTACCACTCCTTGGATTAACGTATATTCATCTATTTCATAATTATTTATCCGTCTATTAATCTCCTCAATCTCTTTGTTATCATGTTGCCATTTGAAAACATCTGATTCAGAAAATGATGCTAAAACTTTGGTCTTCAGTTTTCCTTTTTAGATTCCTCGTCTTGCATTTGACATTGACACACATATCACAATCTCTCCTTGATAATGCATCTGCATTTGAATGATGCAATCCCTTTCTATACTCTAATTTCACATCTAAACTACTTAAAAAGTTTAGTCACGTTTGAAACTGGGATGTTATAGGTCTCTTCGTTGTCAGCATGAAAGTTATTGCTTTGTGATCCGTTCTTAAAGTAAACTGTCTGCCATATAGATAGTGCTTAAAGTTTTGTGTGAAAAAATAAATTGCTAACAACTCCTTCCTTGTTATGCAGTATCCAATTTCATGTTTACTCATAGCATGTGATCCATAGGCAATTACTTTTTCATTCCCTTCGTCATCTAATTGAGATAAAACTGCACCAATCATATTGTGACTTGCATCTGTATCTAAAATGAAATCCTTATTGAAATCAGGATATGCTAGCACTGGTGTTTTCATTAGAGCTTCCTTCAATTGACAAAATGATTTTTCACATTCATCGTTCCAAAAGAGTTTTTCCTTGTTGCTGCCACAGAGAGTTTCTAGATTCCTTGCAAGACTTGAATAGTTTTTTATAAATTTCCGATAATAATTACAAAAACCCAGACATCTTCTTAATTTTTTAATACATTTCGGTCTTTCAAATGTTTTGAGGGATTCTAACTTGTCTGGATCGGTTCTAACTCCTTCTTCGTCAATCATGTGACCTAAAAATTTGGTTTCCTGTTTTAACAAATGACATTTCTCTGGGTTTATTTTAAGACCTGCGCATTTAATTTTATCAAACAATTTATTTAATTTAAAAATATGTTCGTCCAGAATCTTTGAGAAAACAAGAATGTCATCTAAATAGACCAAAGCTTCCTTCCAAAGCATATCCCCTAAAACAATATTCATTAATCTTTGACAAGTTGCTGGGGCAGCAGCTATTCCGAATGGCATGCGGTTAAAACAGCACTGACCGCTTTTTGTAGAAAACGCAGTTTTCAGTTTTGAATCTTCATCTAACTCCACTTGGTAATAGGCATTTCCCAAATCGATTGTGCTAAAAACACGAGCTCCGTTAAGAGAATCCAATATTTC